>CAKNXH010000317.1:71391-122265 GCA_932178445.1 Andricus quercusramuli | reverse complement strand
CCAAAAATCAAAATACTACATTTTTACGTATTATTGTTACTTTTTAGTTATTCCCGTCGTCTTTTTCATACAAATAATTACTAATAGACAATTTGAATATTTCCCAAGACTTTTTAAACAAGTTTTAATTGTGTAAACAAATGTAACTTATTTAAACAATTATTGATGCCCAAAAAATGTAAAAAATAATCATATTTTCTTATTGAAATGTAATAGTTTGTCATTGTTTGGAGTAGTGATTTAAAAAAAAATATTATGTATTTATTTAAACAATTACTTATTGTTTATTCTCAATATTTCTAAAAATTGACCCAGAGATGTCCAGTGTTTTCTCAAATTGCTATCCTATGCTACTTTTTGATAAATAATTATATAAATTTGATACATATCTTTCAATGTTCAATGAATTTCTATTTGTTCTAACAATTTTGATTTGCTTGAGCAGTTTTTTTCCGATAACTTTCAAAGAATTAAACAAAATACATACAATTATTTTTCCGACTATGTATGTTTCTGAATTAAACATAATATTGAATGATGTCGAGGAATAGTAAATTCTGTTAAAAACTTCGTTTTATTGTTTAAACAATTTACATCAGTTCTAGCAGTTTTCTATGAAAAAATGTTGATCAATAATATAAAATATTAAACATGGAATTATCATCGTTAATATATTTTAATATATATTTTTTGTCTTCCAGTATGTCAGATTGATATTCATAAGACTTTAAAATGCTATTTTGTTGAAAAACTGTCTTTATTTGGTACAAAATTAACCTTTTCGTTGAAACCTTATGCATTTGGTTACAAAATATTCTTTTTTAGTAAAAAATCAATCTCTTTGTTGAAACTTTCATTTCTTTGGCTGAAAATTAGTTTTTTTTTATTGAAAATTTAACTATTATGTTGAAAAATTATTTTATTTGCCTAAAAACTTATTTTTCGGATAGAAAATTAAACCATTCTATTTATGTTGAAAATTTATCTTTTTTTAGTGGAAATTCATCTATTTTGTTGAAAATTTGTCTCTTTTGCTAGAACATTCATCTTCTGGGTTGAAAATTCAACTATTTGATTACATATTCATTTTTTTGATTGAAGATGTATCATTTTAGTTAAAAGTTAATTTCTATTGTTAAAAATTTCACAAATTTTTTTTTAAATTCTTTTTTTTTACTAAAAAGGTATCTATTTCATTTTTGTTATGAAATTGATCTTTTCCAGTTGAAAATTCACTTATTTTTATTAAAAAGTTTTTTTTTTGATCAATAAAAAAAATTTCTCTCACGAAAGTGTACGTGAATAAAAAAAATCAATTGTCTTCATTTTATCATTTGTATTCGTAAGAATTTTACCTTGATTGAGGATTAATTTTTTCCTTGTTTATTCTGTTCAAAGCTAGCTTGGTAATGTGGCACTGAAGCTGTCTTCTTCCTATCTTTTATTTCGAAACATAAATGTAATTTTACATGAGCGTCAATCAAGCAATAAATAATAAGTTAATACTATTTGACACAAGTACGAGAATAATTTTAATTAAATTCTCAAAAAAAATTTGTTTAATTCGATTAAATTTTTGAAACTTAAAGATAAGCTCAACACAGTAGGAGCCGCCCATAAATCCTTTCCCTATTTTTTCAAAAGAATTTGTTTTTCTCCCTGTTTAGAAAAAAAAGCTTTTTCGCTCAAATTTGAACTGAATAAATAGAAACCAAAAGAAAATTTTATTATATTTTTGGTCCAGAATTCATCTTGTTTCTTTACAAATTCCATAATCTGGTTAAAAATTCAATTATTTTGTTATAAATGCAACTATCCTGTTTGAAAGTAATCTTTTTTGGTCAAAAAACAAGAACCAAACAAAGGAAACAAACGCGAAACAAGATTGAAAATTCACAGAAACCGGAAGTGTGGATAGATTTTTAGAATAAGTTAAACAAACGCATAGATAGGGCTACGGGATATCCGAAGATGCATAAGAAGCCATAGAAACACGAGAGCTTGCATGAAAAAATGCATGGACGTGAAGGAAGGTAGAGAAGTATGCCAGGACAGAAAAGTGTGGCTACAAATAGTTTATAAAAATAATGTGAGTAGAGTGTATGACGTTTGAAACAAAAGACCTTAGATACTAATAGGCCCAAGTGGGGGACCGCACAGACAATAATTTTTTGAGGCTCTTTACTTGGGGTGATCACTAGAGAGATTGATCAGCCACCTGGGTCGGAACAATGTTGCGGGACGAACATGTTATTTAAATAAATAACACGCAAATTCTAGATCATATTCAATGTCAATTTTGCATTTGATATTGTTCAACATTTTAACACAAAAGTCATGTAGTTAGTTGTGATGCTGACAATCAGTTTTTCTTATCTCTCACAAACATTTCTTCACATATCTAGATAAGGTTTCTTCAGGTTGTGTCAAATATTGTGCGAAAGATTCAGTTAAAGTTTTTAGAAAAAATGTCTATGCTTATTCTAATAATTAGACGACGAATGAGATAGTTTAATACTCTATTATAATAAACGCAGGTGATAGAAAAGAAGAGAATATGAACACAATATTGCCAGTGAATAATGTATTTCAAAAAATTATTACATGAAAACATAATTTAAAAACATACATTTGGTAATTTTGGAAGGCACAAGATCATCGCGTAAGGAGTGGAAACGCTTATGCGTTACAACATTGATTTTTGAAAAAATATTGGCCTTCTTGGTCAGATCCATAACCTTCTGAATGACCTCAAGGAAAGTGAGGATGAGAGCTACTTCCTGAAGCACCCGCATTAAAGTTAGGATCAAGTGAACCACCCGTATGTTGTTGAGGTTGCTGATTCTGAAGAGCTTGTTGTTGCTGATGCTCACGAGCTTGTTGTTGATAATAAAGAGCTAGTCGTTTCTGATTCTCAAGAGCTTGTTGTTGCTGATGCTGAAGAGCTTGTTGTTGCTGCAGCTGAATAGCTTGTTGTTGCTGAAGCTGAATGGCTATTTGTTTCTGATTCTGAAGAGCTAGTTGGTGCTGATTGTGAAGAGCTTGTTGTTGCTGATGAAGAAGAGCTTGGCGTTGCTGATGCTGAGTAGTTTGTTGTAGCTGATCATGAAGAGCTTGTTGTTGCGTTTGCTGAATAGCTTGTTGTTCCTGATGAAGCTCAATTCGTTTCTGGAGGGACGAATGTTTAAAAGGTCCTGGAGGGTCTTCATTCACACATTCAGCACTGTCACCTTCAGCCTTTTTAGAAGATTTTAGCTTTTTCCTGAGGAATCCTGGGGTGCATGACGCTTCTGTAAAAATACAAAATATATGAAAATATAGATGGAACTCATCATATCTGATCTGAAAGATCACAGAGATTTTCACCAAGGATCTACTTTGTCAAGTATGAAAAGAGATATCATTATTATGCTTACCAGTTTCACTGAAGAAAAGTATGAAGAAAAGGAGAAGAGCGCCGGAGACGGCCCTCATTTTATTTTAACGCAGATAAAACTGTTTCTTTTCGAATCTTGTGAGGAACAATTTTTTAGGAATCCGCCAGCTCATATATATACTAGACGTTTGATGTACTTTTGTAGGGAGGGAAGGGAAAAATAGGTAGGGAGACATAAAGCTAATAACTTTTTATTCATTACCCTTGAAAGTTTCCTTATTCTTCCAAGATCACGATGTGCTAGTACGGTATCAAATATTTTGTAAGTGCTTTATAGGTTGAGGTTACACGTATCATTAAAATAAATGTTTGTATAACAAATACTACATTTCAGATAATGCATACATGAGACTTTAACAGAATTAGGTGAAACTTCCTTATGTATTTCAAAAATAATTTAAACACGAGTTTTGATTTAAACGAACTTAAAGAAAGCAAAATATATCGTTTTTAGCTTGACCATTCATTGAATGGTCAAGCTAAAAACGATATTTTTTTGTTGGATTCGTCGATTTTTGATTTGAAATTTTAATATTTTCTTTGTTTTCATTGACAGAAAATTACAATAACTCGAAAGCACGAAAGTTTCCCTAAACATTCCTGAAACATTTCAGTGGAAGGTTAGCAGAATTCTGAAAAATTTTCCAGGAAGGATCTTAGATGCAGGTAAATGTCCGCGTATCTAGGAAGGTTCCCAAAAAAGGTTCAGGGAATGCTCGTGAGGAATTAAAAATTTAAATTGAATTAAATTAATTATTAAATTAAATTAAATTAAAATTAAAAAAAAGAACATCCTGGAATCTTCATTGGGAACCTTCCTTGGGAACCTTCATTGATACGTGGACATTCACCTGCTTTCGGGAATCTTCCCAGAATAATTGATTGAAACTTAATTTTTCAAACTAAAAAATTACACATTTCATTTTTGCTGGAAAATCCATCTTCTCAGTTGAAAATTCAACTGTTCGGTTGCAAATTGACGTATTTTGTTGAGAATTTGTATTTTCTGGAAGAAAATCAATCTTATTGTTTAGAAAAATAATTTTTGTTTTGTTTTGGGTTTTAATAAAAAGATTTCTTTCAAGAAATTGTGGTAAAATTATTCAGACTCAATTAAAAGAAATCAGAAAATATTCATAAACAAAACCCTGCAGAACGGAACGAATCGTTTTGGTCAAAAATTCAACTGTTTTTGTGCAAAAGTTGTTTTTAAGGTTGAATAATCATTAATTCGAAAAAAGTACTTTTTTTTTTTTAAATTGACTCTATTGTTTGAAATTCTACTTTTTTGGTTGAAAATTCAACTGTTTTGTAGAAAAGTAGTTTTTTAGCGTGAAAATTCAACAGTGCCATAGAAAAGTAAACTATTTGGTGGAAAATTGACTTTATTCTTCAAAATTCTACTATTTTGGTTAAAAATTCAACTCTTTTGTTGAAAATGCGATTATTTTTAACCAACTCCTTATGTTTTAAACTGAAAATTTAACTATTTTGTTTTTTATTGTAAGTTTATCTTTTAAGTGGAAAATTCATCTCTCTGGTTGAAAATTTGACTATTTTGTTTAAAATTCGTATTTTTTTCGAGCATTAATTTTTCAAACTGAAAATCTCAATATTTAATTTTTGGTTGAATATGGCTTTTTTAAATTGGACTTTGTTATTTTTAATTGAAAATTACGCTAGTTGTTTTACAATTGACGTTTTTTGTTGAGGTTTCGTATTTTTTTGGGAGAAAATGATTCTTATTGTTCAAAAAAATCATCTTTTTGGTTGGGAATTTAACTGTTTTGTACAAAAAATGGTTTTCAGCTCAAAAATTCCATAATTCGAAAAAAGTACTTTATTTTTTTGGAAATTGACTGTATTGTTTGAAATTCTACTATTTGGTTGAAAATTTAACTGTTTCGTTGAAAATTCATGTGTTGTGTTGAGAATTTAAATCGGTCAAACAATTTTTTTGTTCACATATTTTATTTTTGCCATTTTTTTAAATATTCATATATTCTTATGTTCTAGTTTGCTTTTTAAGCAACATTACGAAAAATTTCAAATTTGTCACTTATGGGGTTTTCTTTGGGAACCCACGAAAGTAGCTCAAAATTATTCAATTTCAAAATTTATGATTGATTCTTATTCTCTGACTTTAACCCATGTTAAATAGATGGGAAACTTCATGGTCTTTGCGCCACCCCTAAATATTAACCGATTTTGCTTAAATTTGGAGATTTTTTTTTAGGCATTTGAACAAAACTGCAGAGTGAGAACAGAGAACATAATCTTTTGCAATCTTCTGGAAATTAATATTTTCATAAGTTTCCTCCGTTTTCGAGTTATGAAGAAAAAAAGTAAATTGTAAGAAATATATGTATAGTTAATCTGTCTTAAGGTTGACGAATATACATTTCTATTGTGTAACTTTTATCTCAAATAGCATACTTCCGTAAAACAGATTCAAGTTTGTATGTCCCTTGTATAATTTATTCATTTTTGATCATGCCAAAAAATATTTCTACATATTTGTAAAGTTAGTATTGAGCTTATTACAATTAATAAAATATATTATAAAACCAGTTTTCAAACATACTTCAAATTTCAATAAATGAAAAAAATGAGTAAAGAAAGACATGCTTAAGTTACACAAATAATTTTTAGTTGAAAAAGACATTTTCTTACATTCAACCGATATAAACCAATATAAAAAATTCCTTTTCGCACATTAAAAATCATCGCTTACTATATTAACTATAGTCCTTATGTAATTTTTGAGGTTGTGTCTAGGTTCACAAAAGTATGTTGAGCACAGAACAATTATCATCGATTAGCCTATAGCTACCCTAATTTTCATAATTAATTCTTTACAATTATTGTAATTATTTATTGGAAATTTGCAGTGCCTGAACATTCATTAATTCACGGAAGAAGTTAGTATTAGTTGAAGAAAATATTATACCGTGTAAGGACGTGATAATATTTTCATGATTAAATAAAATTTGTCTTCTACACAAAAAATTGACTTGAATAACGAGACTCATGTTTCATCAATGTAGCACACTTTCTTCAGACAATACATATTTTTTTAGATTTAGAATGTCCTGTATCGTTTGTATTCGTAGCGATATTATCTTGTTTGAACATTAACATTCTTCCGTGTTTATTCTGTTTACGTTGAAGCTTCTATGTTTCCTCTCGCTTTTTTCGTATTTTTTGTCTCGTGACTTTTTATGTCATGTTAAAGCGACACTGAACCTGAGCTTCCTCTTATTTTTCAATGCGAAATATGAATGTAATTTCATATAACCGTTAATCGAAAATGCAACTATTCTGTTAAAAAGTCATCTTTTTGGTCGAAAACTCAACTACTTCGTTGAAAGTTGAACTACTACTTGATTGAAAATTGTTTTTTTTTGTTGTTGAAGATTTATCTCTTTGGTTGAAAATTCAACTATTTAATTGAAAAATCGGTTTATTTGTACAAAGAGTAGTACAGTCAATTATATAACATTTATGAATGGAAGTCATGCCGTTAGTTATAATGCTTGAAATTAGTTTTTCTTATCTCTTTCATTTATTTTCATATCTAAATATAATTTTTTCCAGGTTCATAAAATATTTTGCAAAATATTAATTTGAAGTTTTTAGAAGAAATTCTAATGCATATTTTAATATATTCAAATGATCTACTCCTAAAAGATACCTACTCATGCATAGTTTCTTTTATTTGAAAATATATTTAATTATTTCAAACAATTCGGAATTGGACGACAAAATAAACTTTGTATTACTATGTTATAATAAACACATGTGATATGAAAGAAAACACCATACACGCAATATTGCCAGTAAATAATGTATGTATTTCAGAAAAATATTACATAAAAAACATAATTTGAAAACATACATGTTTGAAATACGAAAGGCTATTTGCAATAGCATCGCGTTTGACGTGAAAACGCTTATGCATTACATTATGATTCTTATTTTGAATATTAGTCTCATTAGCCAGATTCATGACCTCCTGAATGACCCCCATAAAAGTGAGGATTACTATCACCTCCCGATGAACCCCCAGAGAAGTGAGGATTATGATGACCATCGGGATTGAAACCTTGTTGGAAGAAATTAGTATAGTGGCCCATATTGTTGTCAAATGAATGTGGTTGCTGACTCTGAAGAGCTTGTTGTTGCTGATAATAAAGAGCTTGTTGTTGCTGATAATAAAGAGCTTGTTGTTGCTGATCATGACAAGCTGGTTGTTGCTGATGCTGAATAGCTGGTTGTTGCTGATCAAGAAGGGCTTGTTGGTACTGTTGCTTAATGAGTTGTTGTTGCTGCTGAAGTTCAATCAGTTTCTCGAGAGACATATTTTCATAATCTCCTAAATGTGCACCACCTCCAGTATAATAATCATCATAATTAGTAGTAGGATTTGGAAGGTAAGCAGGAATAGCGGATCCGGCATAAGCAGCTTGAAATTGTTTGTAATCGTCATACTCTTTCACATCTTTATTATAATGGAGTGGTCGATTATCATGGAACTGTAAATGTTTAGGAAAATGTGCATTCGGGTCCAAAGTTTTTTGCATCTCTCTGCGAGCTTCTTGCACATCCGCTGCTTCATGACTCCCAAGATTTGGTTTTGTGTTCAAATTTTTAAGTTTCTTCTTTCCTTTCCCTTTCCCTTGTTCATCTATTTCTACTAGTTCATTAAGATCTGGAACATTATATTTCAGCGGTGGAGGGATGGCATTTAGATTGATCGAACCGACACCTTTAGCTTTTTCAGCAGAACCTGGTTTTCTCCTCCTGCGGGTACTTGGGGTCTCAGATCCTGATGCTTCTGTAAAAATACGAAATATATATTTCGTAGATTTTGATCAAGGATCTACATTTGCCAAGTATAGGAAAAAGATTATTATCATGATGCTCACCTGTTTCACTGAAGAAAAGTATGAAGAGAAGGAGAAGAGCACCAAAGAAGGGCTTCATTTCCCTCCACGCCGTTGAAACGGTCTCTTTTCGAATCTTGTAGCGACAAGGTTTGAATTTTTGTGAATCCGCTAGCTAATATATACTAGTCGTTTACCGTACATTTGCAGGTAGCGGAGGGAAAAATAGTTAAGTCTCTCTACACTTAATACCTTTTAATTGGTGTTCTTTGTAATCTCCTTAAACTTCCAAGATAGCGATATGCTACCCATGCATTTAATGTTTTATAACTGCGTTACAGTTTGGAGGTAAACGCGTCACTGAAACAAATTTTTTCATAAGACTTTGAATATGAATATGAAACTTGAATATACAATTAGGTAAGACTTTAGCATAATAAATTCTTTGAAATTTGTACATATTTTTCTAAAATTTAGTACAATAATTATTATTATTTCTAATAGCAGTGGTTTCTATATTTTCATTAAAAAAAAATATATAGATGTTTAAAAGCATGAGGATTTCACATATTAGGAATTTGCAAATATTCCATTTGAAAGAATAGTTGTACAATAGAAATATCAGACGCGGAAACAAGGAAGTGACCTGGAGGGGGCCAATTTTCAGTTTTTCATTATCAGTCACATTCGCAATATAAATGTTTCAGAGTAGCCTATATAAAAACTTTCTGATCTAAGGGTTCTTCTTTCTTGTCTGAACAAAGCCTAACTTGTTTTCTTGGTATTTCTTCAGGTTTGAAAAATGGATATATTATTATTTATTCGTAGAAATTAGTTTTTAGAAGCGGACAGGTACTCACAAACCGACTTGAAATATTTCCAGTGATTTAAAAGGATTTCAACCGATTTAAAGAAATTCCATAGAATTAAATATTATTATTATTATTGAATAATATTTCAAAGATTTTCAGTGAATTTTGACGGATTTTAATAGATACAAAAAAATCGAAACATTTCATAATATTTCTATAAACTGCAAAGAATTTCACAAAAATGATTCACAAATTTACAAATATTTCAAAGGATTTAGATTTTATAAGATTGCGAAGGATTTCAGTAATTCTGAGGGATGCGAAAGACTTTTAATAAGGTATTTTATTCATTTTTCCTGGATCTCAGAGGATTTCATAGGGCTTCAAATATTTCAAGATATTCAAAGGTATATCACAAGATTTCACTAATTTCACGGGATTTTAAGGAATTTATTCACAAGAATTGAGGGATTTCAAACAATTCCAAAAACATGATAAGACTTTCAAACCCTTTTCATAGATTTCAGGAACTTCAAAGGTTTTTAAAGGGATTTGAAAAGTATTTAAAAAGATTCTCAAGAATTTCTAAGCCCATACAAAAATTTCAAGATATTTTGAAAGATTTCAAAAGATTTGAAATATCTTAGGGTATATCCAAAGATTTCAAAAAATTTTTTAAGAGATTCAAAAAATTGCAAGGAATTCCCAAGGAGTTGATGATTTTGATTCATTCAAAAAATTGTATGCGGTTTCAAAGAATTCCCTAAAATTTCGGAAGATTTATTCAAATAGTAAATTTTACGTGTTTCTTTGAGAATTCATTTTTTTTTACTCAAAAGTTAAACAGTTTGGTAGAAAATTAATCTGTTTGATTAAAAAATAAACTTTTCATTTGAAAATGAACCCTTTTGGTTGAAATTTAAACTGTTTGTTTGACAATTTAACTATTCTGTTAAAAATTAGTTTTTTTGTTGTTAATAATTAATTTTTTCATTTGAAAATGTTACTATTCCATTTTTTGGAAAAAAATTCTGTTAGAAAATTCATCATGTTGGTTAAGAATTGAACTATTCTACTGAAAATTCGTCTTTTATAGTTAAACTCAACTGGTTGAAAATACATTTTTTTTCAAACTGTAAATTTAACGATTTCATTTTTGGTTAAAATGTTATCTTGTTAGTTCAAAATTGAACTTTTATGTTGAAAATTCATTTCATTGGCTTAAAATTCATGTATTTTGTTGGAAATTTGTATTTTTTTTCTAGAAGATAAATCTCCTTCGTTGAAAATGCATCCTTTTTGTTAAAAATACAAATTCTTGTTGGAGAATGCACCGTTTTAATAGAAAATTAGACTATTTGTTTGAAAATATAACTATTTGGTTGGAAATTTCATTTTTTCCATTTTTGGTGGAATTTTTTCCTTTTATAAGTTGAACAATTCAACTACTTGGTAGAAAATTCATGTATTTTGTTAAAAAGTCGTATTTTTTCGTTAAACTAAACTAGTTAATAATTCGTTTTTTTTGTTGTTGAAAATTGGATTTTTTAACTGCAAATTTAACTGTTCCATTTTCGGCTGAAAATGCCCTTTTTTTTTGCTAGAATGCAAGTTTTTTGACGAAAATTCCAGTATTCTCAATCAAAAGTTTTTGTTGTTGTTGAAATGCCTACCATTAGGTTTTTGGTCCGGAATTCATCTTGTTTGATTGAAAATTCTACTATTTGGTTGAGAAGCTAATTATTCTGATAAAAATGCAACTATTTGTTTAAAAAGTTATCTTTCGCTGTCAAAAATTTAACTCTCAAATATTCATTTTTTGTTTGAAAGTTGATCATTTCTAGTTCAAAATTCAAATAAAAAAATTTCACTTCACGGGTTGAAAATCTTGGGTTAAATCTCGTTTGATTGAAAATTCGACTATGTAATTGGTTTAAACTTCAATTATTTTGTTGAAGATGCAACTATTCTGTTCAGAATTCATATTTTTGGTTCAAAATTTCGAATACTTTGTTGAAAGTTTAACTACTACTTTATTGAAAATTCATTTTTTTGTTCAAAGATTTATCTCTTTGGTGGAGGATTTCACTATTTGGTTGCAAAAGGGGATTGACCAAAGTCGGGTCCAAAAGTCCTGACACCTGGCTCTAAAACTTCATTACTCGGCGAGATGGAATCGCAGAATGTTGAGTTCATGACAGAAACATTCTTCAACATTATACTTGTGAAACGACGTCAGTTTGATTTTAGTCAAAAATTTTTTTCCTGTGACAAAAAATGTGTGGAAAAACAGGAGAAATGACCCTCAACTTTCACTACGTCGACTTTGAAGTCCTCCGCACGTTCAAAAATTGGTATAAGAAATTGGAAAAAGATTCATGAGTATTCCGTAACATGCACTTAGTAAGTGGCAACTTTCTTACTTCAATTTGATGATTATTTCAAATAATAGAGCGGAAAACGTCAAAAATAATTATCTCGAATCTGGATGGAGATTTTAAGCTGAACTCTAGCTTAAAAGAAACTCTTCAATTCAGCGGTTCAGATGATAGAGAAGAAAACACCATACACACAATATTGTCAGTAAATAATGTCTGTATTTCAAAAAAATATTACATGAAGAAAATAATTTGAAAACATACATGTTTGAAATAGGAAAGGCTATTTGCAATAGCATTGTGTTCAACTTGAAAACGCTTATGCGTTACATTATTGTTTTTTTTTTTTAATATTAGTCTCATTAGTCAGATTTATGACCACCTGAATGATTCTCACGACGGTGAGGATTAAGATCACCTCCTGGAGAATCCCCAGGAAAGTGAGGATCAGGAAGACCAACAGGATAATTACTTTGAAGGTGAAGATTATCATAGTAGCCCATATTAATGCCAAATGTATGTGGTTGCTGATTCTGAAGAGCATATTGTTGTTGACTCTGAGGAACATGTTGTTGCTGATTCTTGAGAGCAAGTAGTTGCTCGAGGGACAAATTTTCAAAAGGTCCTAAATGTGCACCACCTTCATAATTAAATTCGGAATTTGGAAGGTAAGAAGGAGTAGCGAATCGGCCAGAAGCAGCTTCAAATCGTAGGTAATCGTAATACTCATTCATTTCTTTATTAGAATGGAGACGCTGTTTATCATGGAACTGTATATGTTCAGGAAAAGATGCATTCGGGTCCGAACGTTTTTTCACATCCTTGTAAGCTTCTTGCACATCATGTGCAGCGTGATTCCTAGGATTTGTTTTTTTGCTCAAATCTTGAACTTTCCTCTTGGCTTTTCTTTTCGTTTGTTCATCTATTGGTTTATTTTCTGGAACAGTACCTCTTGGTGGTGGAGGGATGACATTCCGAGTTATATCACCGACACCTTCAGCTTTTTCAGAAGATTCTTTTTTATTAATCTTGAGGAGTCTTGGAGTGAAAAATCCTGATGATTCTGTAAAAATACAACCACATAAAATTCTAGATGTTCCTCATCATATCTGATTTGAACGATCTCATAGACCCTGACCGAGGATCTACATTTGCCGAGTATTGAAAAAATGATTATTATTATGAATATATTTACCAATTTCGCTGAAGAAAAGTATGAAGAAAAGTAGGAAAGCACCGTAAAGGGGCCTCATTTCCCTCCACGCCGTTGAAACGGTCTCTTTTCGAATCTTGTAGCGACAAGGTTTGGATTTTCAGGAATCCGCTAGCTAATATATATATACCAGTCGTTCGTCGTACGATTGCAGGTAGCGGAGGGAAAAATAGGTAGGACGCTGTACACTTAATACCTTTTCATTTATTTACTTCGAAATTTTTCGGAATCTTCCAACATAAAGATATGCTCCGCAGGCTTTCAATGTTTCATAACTGCGTTACAGTTAGAAGGTAAACGCGTCATTGAATTAAATATTTGCATAACTTGAATACGAGTAGATAAAACTTAAGCTTGATTGTTTAAAGTTTTTATATAATCTTCTAAAATCTAGTATAATGATTTTTATTATTTTAATGGCAGTTGTTTCTAAACTAGCATTATAAAAAAATATATGTTTGAAAGCACGTGCATTGCACATATTACGAATCTGATAATGTTTCATGAAAATATTCTATTTCAAAGAATGATAAAACAATAGATATATCGGGCGCGAAAACAAAGAAGAGACCTGAAGGGGGCCAAGCACTGTTCAAAGTGTTTGAAATTCTAATATATATTTAATATACATTTGTATACCAAATCTGAAATCTCGGAATATGAAATTGCCATTGAGAGACTGTATATATTAAATTTCGTACAAGGCATATTGATCATTTATTAGAAAAGTCAGATATTTGCGCTTCACTTAAATTAAAAACAATGTTGGCCGTAATTTTCAATCATAAATATTAAAACCTAATATTCTCTCCTAGATAAATATAAATTACACTTGTTTTCAAGTGAAGAAGTTCAATTAACCAAATAATTAAGAATCCGCACGCCCAAGCACTTGTATTCACGTTCAAATTCTAACATTCACAGCGAGTTTCAGAAAAAATTTCACCCGTTGGTTGCACTTTAATTCTCAGAAAGAATTTATTCGACAATTTTTGAGGTTATTATTTTATTCTTTGATATTTGACAAGATTTCAAAGCAAGTTTGTAAACGGTTTGAGAAAATTTAGAAGATTTTAACCCTTGATATACACAATGGGTTACGATAACCCGGCGCGACTTTGCAAGATCTGTTATTTTGAAACAAGAAGAAGTGTGAGTCTGTACCCAGGGGTGGGGGGTACAGGTCTGTACGCAGAACTGCCTTACTAGCTTCAGTATCTCAAAAACTACAGGAAAACGCACTTCGAAACTTTCATTTCTGGTATTTTTTACCCAGTGTGTATATGGTGTTTTGATATTTGTAATGTTCATAGCTTATGTTGGAAGTAAAAAGTCTTATTCGTGTGCCTGAGTGTATTGTTTCTGTGTGTATGTGTATGCGAACGTGACAATCATTTCTCCCAGCGTACGTTTTGCATCTGCTGACTGATTTACACTCACCCGACCAAGCGAAAAATTGAGTATTTGTTTAAACTTTTGGGGTTTTTCATTAACTTTAATGATTTTATAACAATATATGCGTTATTTCAGGAGGAAATCATGAACGTTAAGGTATGTATATAGTTCAAATAATTATTTTTTGCCGAGAAATGGAGTATTCTGGTAGCATAATTTATCCGCGGGGAACCGAAAATTTGCCTACTTACGAATCCCTAACCAAATATGTTTTTCAGAACAAATGAAAAATCCGAAAACACGGATTTGAAGTACAAATCTTGAACTTTTCATTTACAAGTATTTGAGCCTATTCATCTTAATTTTTATGTAAACAACGGCCTTTTAGATAAAAACGTGATTTTTTCATAAACATTTTTAAGATGTCTTTGTTTATTTAAAAATAGGTATACGTTTTTTCATATCTACCACTTTCAAGTCCATTCTGTTCAATTCTTGAGGATTTTCTCTACAAAAACCAAGAAAAAAGAGCAAAATTGTTTAATTAGGAACGAATATATGAGCTGTTGAAGTTTGCCGGGTGAACCAAACCCAGTTTGTATACCTCATTATAAAACTATAGTGTGTATACTAAGGGTTATTGATTAAATTAAGGATTGCACAAGAGTCGATTAGGGGATTTCATATTATTGCAAAGATTTGAAGGGCTATCGGCTATTGGTGAACTATTTTGTTCAAAAGTCATCCTTTTTGGTTGAAAATTTAACTCTTTTGTTGAACATTTGCATTTTTGATTTGAAAATTAATTCCTTTTCGTATAATTTTATATTTTTCGGCCAAAAATCCAACTATCTGATTTAAAAATATTGGTTTTGATTCTGGGCTTTTCAGTGATTAGAGGAAAATTTGCGAGATTGTCATGAATTTCCTGAAGTTCATGAGGATTTAAAAGGATTTCATAGGAGTTAGAAGGGTTTAGGATAATTTTAAAGATTTCAAGGCACTTCACAGAATTTTAAAGATTGTAAAACTTTTTTATGGGATGATTTTTAGTGATTTTTAACAGATTCCAATAGATATAAAGAAATTTTAAACATTTAAAAATATTCCTTTCATTTTCAATTATTTTCAAGGCTTTCGTGATATTTCAATGAATTTTACGGGACTTCAGAAATTAGCAGATTCGATGGATTTTTCACGGATTTTTCAAGGTATTTAATTGGATTTCAACGGCATAAATTGAAGGGACCTTGCATAAATTATGTAAAGTCTTTTGTGTGTGTGTGGGTGGGGGGGGGGGATTTCTATTGATGAACTATTTGGTTAAAAAGTCATCCTTTTTGGTTGAAAATTTAACTGTTTGGTTGAACATTCGCATTTTTGGTTTGAAAATTAGTTTCTTTTCGTATAAATGTTATATTTTTTGGTCAAAAATGCAACTGTCTGGTTAATAAATAATGGTTTTGATTCTGGCCGCTAATTTCTTCAAGCATATCGAGGATTGGTTACTATTCACGACTTTCTCCAATTATTTCAACGGTATTTAATCAAAATTCTTCTGCCTAAAAGAATTCCATGGACTCAGATATTTGTTTTGACATTTTCGAATTTTTGTTCGATTTTTTTCTAGTATTGTCATGAGTTGTTAGAAAAATGCTTCAAACTATACCACAAGTTATGATACTCATGTTCATAATTTTTTTACTTGAAATCTGATTGATCAAATAATTAATACTTTTATTATTTCTACAATCTTGCTCGCTGATTCATGGTCGTATTATATATTCATGTTTGTGCGTATCTTATCGTGGACCTGTCTGTGTATTTATATGAGTTCAATCTTACTCAATGAGCTGTGTATGAGTCACTGAATATAGCTTATTTTTATTGTATCTATTGAAAATTTTGTTTGAAAATTCCACTTTTTTGTGAAAAAGTGGCTTTTTAGCTTAAAAATTCAACAATTCGATAAAAAAATGACACTATTTGATTGAAAATCAACTTTATTGTTGAAACTTTAGATTTTTGTTCAAAAATACACCTGTTTTCTTTGAAATTCGCATTTTTCATTGATCGTGAATTGATTTTTTAGACTGAAAATGTTACTATCCCATTTTTCGGTTGGGAATTGCTTTTTCTAATGAAACATTGCTTTTTTAGTGAAATTTGCTATTTTATAGTGTCCAGAAAAACCACCTCTAAGTCATACATACCTACCCCTCGTGAACAAAAATGTTTTCAAAGTGTAAAAACAACCTTGAATGACGTAAAGATGATTCAGAACTCTTATGTAGCGCAACTCACATATAATTATATAAAACGCATCAAAAATAATAATATTCAGAGAAAACAGTTAGCGAAGATTGTTTTGCTCATTTTATGGTCTTCGATAGGCGATAGGGGAATGCTTGTTGGAAACAGAGGGTAGGGCTGAAATAAAATAGGCCCCGCGGACCAAACACACTTGATCGGTGCCGACCGTGACCCACTGGGAGTGTTTCGAACCGAGGATGTTTGACAGGAATGGGGATGAAGCTGCTGTGAGCTAGCTCTGCCGAGGTGTAAGTTATGGTCGGTCATCAGGAATCCAGCCCCTTCGGGCCCTGATCAGAAAGTGCGTGGTGGCTGCAGAGGTCGGAATCTGTTGTGCTTCGGGCGAGTCCGGTCCGTTCGTGTATTCCGGGACCCGTTCCCACCTTTTTCGGCCCGCTCCTCCAAGCACGAAGCGCTGGATCAAATTTTCATGGCAACCTTAAACGAAACAGAAACAGAAATAATAGGAGTTCAAGAAACGATGGAAAAGATGGACATGGACTTCAAGAAACCGGTGACAACGAAAGTCAAATTGATGGAGAAAGGCATACCACCGAATATTGAAGTTGCTGCCAAGATCAGAAGGATACTTTGCCTCAGGATTGCAAAACACTTGAAGAGAAGGAGGAAAATATCTTGATGAAAGTTTATGGGACGATTCTCGATATGAAAAAGCACATGGAGGCTAGGCCCAACACTGACCAGCAAATCAAGTTCGGCTTACCAGTGGCCAGGGACGATATGGCACTTCTACTTCATTGCAGAATTACTTTGAAGGTGACAAGAAGAAAATTGGAAACTTGCAAAGAAGAGAAGAAGGCGCACACTCTCGTAGCAGGAGCACAACTACGCAATGACAGGCCTTGAGGCTTACTAACAAAGCTCAGGTTGAGGGCACCACCTTAGGTTGCAATGAGATCGTTCGCCGCAACAGAAAAGGACAAGAGGGGATAGGCAAGAAACGCGGCAGAAATTGTCAGAAAGAAAGAAGAGAGAAAATCCAGGAAAGTCCGACCTGAAGCGGTAATAATTACACCAGTAGCCGGACACCAGTGCTGGAAGTGGGGTGCGGAAGGCCACATAGCGGCGCAATGCACGAATGTAGTCAAGTGCCCTCTTTCTTCCACGAGTGACCATATACTCGATTCATCTAAGTGTGCAGTCTATAGAGAGGCTGAAGTAGAGTGCAATAAAAGATCGGGATGGCGGTAGTGCTTCAAGGGAACTTGAACCGCTGTAAGCTAGCTCAATCACTAATGTATCAGCTGGTAATAGATGAGGGTGCTCCGGCTGGTTAAGGGATACCAGTGGTACAGCAGCGATCAGGGTAATCAACAGCAACTAGTTTCCGGTCCATAATCACGGCGGAGGTGATGGATCCGTGTGGGCAACAAGCGGCACGGTCACAATTGTTAGATGCTATCTCAATGCTACTTCAATACTAAGTTATGGGAGTGGGGGATGTCATGGACTGACAGAAGGGGTCGAGAAGTCATTGACATGGCAGCAAGGCTTGATCTGATCATCCTCAACACCGGAAAGTCGACGACCTTCAGAAGGACAGGTTATCGAGAGACGATACTTGACATTAGCATGGCTTCACCAGGAGCAGCGCACGGGGCCAAAGACTCGAGAGTACTGGAAGATCACACAGCAAACGATCACCATTACATCACTTTCCAGATGAGGTGCAAAAACCAGAGGCCAACAATCTGCAATTCGCAAAAGAGTAGGAGTGACTGGAACGTGGGTAAAGTAGATACTGCCAAAATTCTTGGCTTGATTGCTGAAATGAAAGGTAGTATGCTAGAAGAGCTAACATGCACCAAATTCTCAAAAGATGACGCAGAGAGCCTTGTGGAGAACACAATGCTTCTAATAAGGAAAGGGGGTGATGCCTCAATGCCGAAGAAATCTGGGAAGTTCCACAAACCCCCGGTATACTGGTGGAACGAAGACATAGCCGAGCTAAGAAGGAGGTGTTTCCAGCTCAAGCGGAAGGTGCCCCGTGCTAGAAGAAAAGGTGAGGAAGCCTCTCAGGCGAACAAGGAATATCTGCTTGCCAAAAAGGTACTAAACCGTGCCATTAACGCTAGTAAGCACATCAAATGGGCTGAAGTTCGTGCATCATTAAACACGGACACTTGGGGCCTTGGGTATTGTAGTGACTGTAGTTAATTGAGTAGTGACTGGTAAACTTTATGGAAGATCGCCAGTCGCTATCATGGAACCCCAGATGATGGAGCAGATAGTGGGCGAATTATTTCCCATGCACCCTGACCGGGGCATCACGGAAGAATTGCTACCTGAAGCAGTCCCTCTTTTTACTACGGAGGAACTGTGGACGGCTGCAGACAGGATGGTAAACGGAAAGGAACCAGGTCCTGATGGTCCTGATGGTCTTCATGGCTTGCCTTAAAGTTGGAGTCTTCTGTTCCAAGTGGAGGAAGCAAAAACTTGTTTTGCTGGACAAAGGAAAGGGGCCACCCATAACACCGTCGTCATACAGGCCTCTCTGGATGCTGGTCGTTGTAGGCAAGCTCTTCGAGCAGCTCATACGTGCCAGACTGAGAACGGCAATCGAGGCTGCGGGGGGCCGGGCTGAGAATCAGCATGACTTCCGAGGAGGAAGGTCAACGGTTGGAGCCATACTAGAAGCGCTGAAAGATACAGATACAGCATGGAGCGAAAACCACAGATCAAGGAAGGTCTACGTCATGGTTACCTCCGACGTCAGGAATGCCTTCAACTCCGTTAGGTGGGTCGAAATTCTTGACGTCCTGGAAAGACGGTTCAGAGTTCCTTCTTATATTCGACGTATCATATATGAAACCACCGAAGACACGTTTATTACCAATGTGACAGCGGGAGTAGCCCAGGTATCGGCTCTTGGGCCGGATCTCTGGAATGTGGTATACGATGAAGCGCTGACTATGGAGCTGCATGCATACATCAAACTGGTGGGCATTGCCGATGATCTTGCTGCTACAATTACAGCCAGAACAGAGGAAGAAGCAAAATCAAGAGTGGCACTCATTTCAGCGAAAGTTAAAAACTGGCTTGAAGATAATGTGCTGCAGCTGGAAAATAAGAAGACAGAGGTTGTGGTTCTAACATGGCAGAGGGCTACCATCAACAAGTAATTTTCGGTTGACATCGCTGGATACGAAGTAACAGCAAAGAGCGCAGTAAAACACCTGGGCACGTGGGTTGATGAGAAACTCACTTTCTCGGTACAGATCAACAAAGCCGCTGACAAAGCCAAAACAATGGTGTGCATGCTATCGTTGCTTATGCCGAACAAAGCTGGACCGAGAAGCTGCAAGAGGAGAGTTCTGATGAGCGTCAACCACTCTATTATGCTCTACGTGGCGGAGGTTCGGGCGTATCGTTTGTATTCGTAACAATATCATTTTGATTCAATATTGTTCCTACCTTGTTTATTCTCTCCACATTGAAGATTCTACCTTTCCCCTCGCTTTTCGCGTGTTTTTTTTATCTCGCGACTTTTTCTATCATGTTAATGCGACACTGAAGCTGATCTCCCTCCTATTTCTAAATACGAAATATAAATGTAATTTCATATTCAATGTCAATTTTGCATTTGATATTGTTCAACATTTTAACACAAAAGTCATGTCGTTAGTTGTGATGCTTACAATCAGTTTTTCTTATCTTTCACATTCATTTCTTTACAAATCTAAATATGATTTTTTCCAGTTGTGTACATATTGTGCGAAAGATTCAGTTGAAGTTTATAAAACAACTTTTCATGCATATTCTAATAAGTTCAAATCATCCGGTTTTATAAAATTGACCTACTCTTGCATAGTTTCCTCTACTGCTTTTGAAAAAGTATTTAGGTTTTCCAAACAATGCGAAATTGGACGACAAAATAAATGTTGTATTACTCTGTTATAATAAACACAGCTGATGGAGAAGTAAAGACCATGAATACAATCTTGCCAGTCTGTATTTCAACAAATTATCACATCAAAAACATAATTCGAGAACATTCATGTTAGATATATGGAAGGCTATTCACAATATCATCGCGTGTAACGTAAAAACAGTTACGCGTTACATTATTGTCGTGCCTACGATAACGGCCTGATAAGAATTACTTTCCAGAGCCTGATCCAGAACCTCCATAATCATTATTAGGATTTGGAGGGTAAGGAGCAGGAGCGAATGAGTGGAAAAGTTTCTCATATTGTTGGTAAGTTGAATGTTCCTTCTCATCTCTCTCATAATTGAGTGGTCGAGTATCGTGAAAAGGTGGTAGTGGGGGAGATGGCGGAATGATAACTTGGCCCAAAATTTTTCGATGAAGCTCCCGAGCTTCTATCACTGCAGGTGTATCAGTACAACCTGGAATTTTGTTCAAATCGCTAGCTTTTAGTTTGGGTCTTCCTCTTTTTGGCGGTTCTGCCGGAGCCTCATTTGTTGGCCCTGCTGGGTTGGCATTCAGATCTAAATTACTGGAACCTTCAGCATTTTTAGAAAATACTGTTTTCCTCTTCTTAGGGAGTCTTGGGGTCGATGATCCTGATGCCTCTGTAAAAATACAAACATTCAAAAGTATAGATGAAACTCATCGTATCTGATTAGAATGATCTCATAGATTTTGACCGAGGATCTACATTTGCTGAGTGAATCGCGCATGTGCTATAACCGTGATGAATGGAGGAAAAGGAGCGGAGTAATACAATCATGGCGTCAAGCGTCTTATTCATAATAGTTTCAGTACAAGAAAGAAGCAGCAGAAGGGGGCAAATTCTTGATATATGGTACCTGGTATTGAAAATACGGTACCTGGTATGGAAAAAGTTTGATGCACACGTATGACTATTTTCCCATACAGATGTATAGAAAATTTCCAATACGTGTATAGGTTGATTAATTCCAAAACACATATAGGAAATTTACCATAGTTTTTTCTTACAGTGGAGTAGATATTATTCTGATACTTACCAATTTCACAGAAAAAAAGTATGAAAAAAAGGCCAAGAGCACCAAAAAAGGGCCTCATTATCTTTCTGCGTAGATGAAACTGTCTCGTTTGGAATCTCGAAAGAAACAACGTATGATTTTGTTAGGATTCCCCAAGATAATATGTACATACTTTTGGACAAACATGGTTCGCTTCCACCTCCATTCCTTCTAAAGAGCAGGAGAAGTGATAGAGCCGTGTGACAATCTTTCCCGATATTACATTATACACACAGTAGAAAGATAAGATTAAGACCTCAAACGTGAGATTATATATATATATTTGATAGTAATCCGTGAAAAGTCAAAACGCCATCTGGGGCACTTTGAATGATACACTAAGTACTTTCAATCATGGTGAAAGAATCATTTTGCTAGGAGATATGTAAAAGAATCAAGATTGACAGAAACCGGAAGTGCGAATGGATTTTCAGAATAAGATGAAAGAACGCATAGATAAAGCAGATGCAATAAAGATATAGATGACGCATGCACTTTGTTACGGGATATCATTGTTAAAACTGAGACTGAAGTGTGTGGTACGGCGGTCGTAGGAAGAAAGTCTGGTGATGCGTGGTGGAATGATGAAATTCAGGTAGCCCGACAGAGAAAAAAGCGTATCGGAGACCGTTGAACATCACAAGTCTTAGCGATGAGAGAAGAAATAGACTTGAAAATGACCACAGGGACAAAAAGAAGAAAGTTAAATGACTAGTTAAGGAAAGTAAAGATGAAATCAGAACAGATGCAGAGAATAAAATACAAAATGACTCCGAAGGAAGCAAGAAATTGATATATAGATCTATGGAAGAGAGTAAAGATACAGAGTTTGTCAGAATGAGAATTTTATATTCTTGAGAATATTAGAAAAGATTTTTAAATATTTGAAACCTAAAATTCTTTCAAACCTTCTAAGGTCTTTGTTTGAAATCTTTTTTAAAAAAATCTGCATTTCTTAAAATATTTTACAGTTTGGAATTCGTTTTTAATCTCTTAAAATCTTCTTAATATTTCTTGAACTTAATCGATTTTTAAAATTTCTTACTTATTCCAAATTGAAACGTTCTTCATTAAAATCTTCCACTTTTTTCAAAATGTAAGGAAATCTTTTGATATAAAAATTCCTAAAATATCTTGTAAGTTTGTATTATTTTTGAATTGTTTCAAAACCATATTCAATTAATCTTCTCGGTAACTAATTTACCTTTTTGATTGAAAGTTAATGTATTTTGTTGAAAATTAATTTCTTTTTGGTAAAAAATTCATCTTTTAGGTTCAAAATTCATCTCTTTGACTTGAAATTTTGTTCTTCATTGAAGATTAATTTTTTTCAACTGAAAACTTGACTATTTAATGTTTGATCGAGCATCTGTCTTCTTCAGTTGAAAATTCATCTGTTTGAAAATTTCTGTATTTTGTTGAAACTTTGTGTTTTGTGGTAGAATGTTAATCTTCTTGGTGACTAATTCACTTTCTGCTTAAAAATTCAACTATTAGGTTGAAAATTCCAGTACAAAATAAAATATTTGGTGAAAAATGCATGTGTTCTGTCAAAAATTATTCTTTTTTGGTAGAAAATTAATCTTTTTGGTTAAAAATACATTCATCCCGTTAAAACTGAGTTGCTTTCTTATCAAAAATTACTTTTTTTAACTAAAAATTTAACTAAAGTTCTTTTCAAAATTCTTTTTCAAAGACATTTAATTTTTTTCCTAGAAAATTTATTTGCTTGGTTGAAAATTCGACTTCTTCGTTGAAAATTTAGTTTATTTCCTCAAAAACTTATTTCTTTAACTGAAAATCAAACTATGTTATTCTTCGTTAAAAATTTAGCTTTTTTAGTTGAAAATTCATCTATTTTTTTAAATACATGTTTTTATTCGATACAAAATTAACCTTTTGGTTGCAACTTTATGCATTTGGTTAAAAAATATTCTTTTTTAGAAAAAAATCAATCTTTTTGGTTAAAATTTCATTTTTTGGCTGAAAATTAGTTTTTTTTATTGAAAATTTAACTATTATATTAAAAAATTATTGTATTTGCTTAAAGACTTATTTTCCAGATTGAAAATTGAACCATTCTATTTTTTGTTGAAAATTTGTCTCTTTTGGTGAAACATTCATCTTCTGGGTTGAAAATTAAACTATTTGAGTACATATTTATTTTTTTGATTGTAGATGTATCATTTTAGTTGAAAGTTCATTTCTGTTGTTCAAAATTCAACACATTTTTTTGAAGATTCCTTTTTTTTACTAAAAAGGTAGCTATTCCATTTTTGTTATGAAATTAATCTTTTTCAGTTGAAAATTCACTTATTTTTATTCAAAACTTTTTTTTTGTAAACCATAAAAAAAATTTTCTCTTACGAAAGTGTACGTGAATGAAAAAAATCAATTGTCTTAAATTTTGTACATGTTCTTAAGATAAGAAATATTATTCAGGCCTAGAATATTCTGTATCATTTGTATTCGTAAGAATTTTATCTTGATTAAGGATTAATTTTTTCCTTGTTTATTCTATCCAAAGCTAGCTTGGTAATGCGACACTGAAGCTGTCTTCTTCCTATCTTTTATTTCGAAACATAAATCTAATTTTATATAAGCGTCAATCAAGCAATAAATAATAAGTTAATTTATTTTGTTGAAAATTCGTCTCCTTTGGTAAAAAGTTAATCTTCTTGTTGAAAAATTCATTCTTTTTCTTTTGAAATACAAATGCCTAAATAAAAATAATTCTGTTTTTGTCGAGGAGTCAAATATTTGGTTAAAAATTCATCTTTTTTGTTGGATTCGTCTATTTTTTATTTAAAATTTTAATATTTTTATTGTTAAAGTATTTACTATTACATGCTTTTTCGAAAGGCATTTTTTTATTTGAAAATTGAAGGATTTTGTAGAAATTTGAATTATGTGTTTGAAAACTAACTTTTCATCAATGAAAACTCATTTCTTGGTTAAAAATAAACCTTTTTGCTTGAAAATCAATCTATTACGTGGAAAGTTGAACTATTCTAATGGTTTTTTATTGGTCAAAAATTAATCTTTCATCTAAAAATGTAGGTTTTTTATTTCTGGTGGAAAATTTTCCTTTTATAAGTACAAAATTCAACTATTTTGTAAAAAATGCATATATTTTGTTAAAGATTTGTCTTTTGGTATAGCTTTAATCTTCTTGGTTGAAAATTCATCTTTTGATGAAATCACACATTGGCATCCATGTAAAATCATTTCAACAAAAAGAAGTACAATAAATTCTTCAACATTTTAACAAAAGAGTCATGACGTTAGTTATGATGCTCATAAGCAGTTTTTCTTATCTCTCACATTTATTTCACCACATATCTAGATATGGTTTCTTCCAGTTGTGTCAAATATTGTGCGAGAGATTCAGTTAAAGTTTTTAGAAAAAATGTTTATGCTTATTCTAATAAATTCAAATGGTCTACTCTTAAAAGTGACCTACTCTTGCATAGTTTTCTGTATGAAAATGTATATAAGTGTTTCAAACGATGCGAAATTAGACGACGAATTAGATAGTTTCATACCCTATTATAATAAATGCAGGTGATAGAAAGAAAAGAATATGAACACAATATTAGCCAGTAAATAATGTATGTATTTCAAAAAATGATTACATGAAAACATAATGCAAAAACATACATATTAGAATTTTGGAAGGCACTAGATCATCGCGTAAGGCGTGAAACCGCTTATGCGTTACAACATTGGTTTTTGAAAAAATATTAGCCTTCTTGGTCAGATCCATAACCTCCTGAATGACCTCCAGGAAATTGAGGATGAGAGCTACTTCCTGAAGCACCCGCATTAAAGTAAGGATCAAATGAACCACCAGTATGTTGTTGTGGTAGGTTCAACCCAGTTTCAGAACCTCCTAAATGAGTCCCAGGAGGATAATTGAAGCCCATATTGTTGTGAAATGCTTGTTGTTGCTGATTCTGAAGAGCTTGTTGATGATAATAAAGAGCTAGTTGTTGCTGTTCATAAAAAGCTTGATGTTGCTGATGCTGGATAGCTTGATGTTGCTGATGCTGAATAGCTAGTTGTTGCTGATCAAGAAGAGCCTGTTGTTGCTGATGCTGAATAGCTTGTTGTTGCTGTTCATGAAGAGTTTTTTGTTGCTGTTCCTGAATAGCTTGTTGTTTCTGCTGAAGCTCAATTAGTTCCTCGAGGGACAAATTTTCATAATGTCCTAAATGTGCCCCACCTCCAGAATAATAATCATCATAATTAGTTTCAGGATTTGGAGGGTAAGGAGGAGGAACCTTCTTGTGAGTATAAGCTTCATAAGCCTGGTAACTTTCATAGCCTTTCAAATCTTTATCATAATGAAGTTGTTCATCAGCCCCGAAATGTGTTTCTTCGTGAATATCTTGCTCGACGTATTTTTTTCGATTAATCGCGCGAGCTTGCACCAATGGAGGTTTTTCAGTCCGTGGTTTTAGGTTCAAATTCATAGTTTTATGCCTGGGGTATCCTACTCCTGCCGTTTCTGCTGGAACCGCATTTTTTGGCTCTGGAGGCTCTTCATTCACATCTGTTTCACTGACACCTGCAGCCTTTTTAGAAGACTTTGATTTTTTCTTGAAGAGTTTTGGGGTGAACATGGCTTCTGTAAAAATACAAAATATATGAAAATATAGATGAAACTCATCATATCTGATCTGAACGATCTCAGAGATTTTCACCAAGGTTCTACATTTGTCAAGTATGAAAAAATATATCATCATTATGCTTACCAGATTCACTGAAGAAAAGTATGAAGAAAAGGAGCAGAGCACCGAAGTAGGGCCTCATTTTCTTTCGACGCAGATAAAACTGTCTCTTTTCGAATCTTGTGAGGAACAAGGTATGATTTTTTAGGAATCCACCAGCTCATATATATATTAGACGTTTGATGTAATTTTGTAGGGAGGGAAGGGAAAAATAAGTAGGGCGATATGAAGCTAATAACTTTATATTTATTACCCTCGGAAGTTTCCTCACTCTTCCAAGATTACGATGCGCTAGTACGGTATCAAATATTTTGTAACTGCGTTATAGGCTGAGGTTACACGTGTCATTAAAATAAGTGTTTGAATAACAAATACTACATGTTAGATAATGCATACATGAGACTTTAATAGAATTAGGTGAAACTTCATTATGTATTTCAAAAGTTATTTGAACGCCAGTTTTTATTTAAACGAACTTAAATTAAACAAAATATATCGTTTTTAGTTTGACCATTCAATAATGCGACGGAAAATTATACAACCTCGATAGCACAAAAGTTTCCCTGAACATTTCAGTGGAAGGTTAGGAGAATTCTGAAAAATTTTCCAGGAAGGATCCTGGATGTAGCTAAATCTGCGTATGTAGGAAGGGTCCCAACAAAGGTTCAGGGAATGCTCGTGAGAAATTTAAAATTGAAATTAAATTGAATTAGTTATTAAATTATTAAATAAAATAAATAAATTAAATGAAATTAAAATTTTGAAAAACAAACATCCTGGAACCTTCCTTGGTAACCTTCATTGACACGCGGACATCCACCTGCTTTCGGGAATCTTCCCAGAATAATTGATTAAAACTAAATTCTTCAAACTAAAAAATTACTTATTTCATTTTTGCTGAAAAATTCATCTTCTTAGTTGAAAATTCAACTGTTTGGTTGCAAATTGACGTGTTTTGCTGAGAATTTGTATTTTCTGGAATAAAATCAATCTTATTCTTTAAAAAAATAATTTTTCGTTTGGTGATTCAAACCAATCTATTTAGATTATTACAATCTCACAAATAGGAAAAAGAAATAATCCAAATATTTTCATATATTTCTAAAACTGCTATATCTAGTGCATCCTTTTTACAAAGATTTTTTAATAAAAAGATTCCTTTCAAGAAATTGAGATAAAATTATTTAGACTCAATTAAAAGAAATCAGAAAATATTAATAAACAAAACCCTGCAGTTTGGAACGAATCGTATTGGTTAAAAATTGATATTTTCTAGCAAAAAATTACACTATTTGCTTTAAAACTCACGTTTTTTGTGGAAAATTCATTTTTATAGGAAGAAAATTAAACTTTTTGTTTAAAAATCATCGTTTTGGTTGAAAATTCAACTGTTTTGTAGAAAAGTAGTTTTTTAACGTGAAAATTGAACGGTGCCATAGAAAATTATACTATTTGGTTCAAAATTGACTAAAAATTCAACTCTTTTGTTGAAAATTCATCTGTTTGGTTAGAAATTCTAGTATTTTTTCGAGTATTCGTATTTTTCAGAAAACATTAATCTTCTGGTTTAAAAATCATCTTTCAGGTTAAATTTTTTTTTCAAAGACTTATTATTTTTGTTGAAAATTCATCTCTCTGGTTGAAAATTCAACTATTTTGTTTAAAATTCGTATTTTTTTTCGAGCATTGATTTTTCAAACTGAAAATGTAAATATTCAATTTTTAGTTATATATGGTTTTTTAAAATTGAAAATTGCTATTTTTAATTGAAAATTACACTAGTTGTTTTAAAATTGACGTTTTTTGTTGAGGTTTCGTATTTTTTTGGGAGAAAATAAATCTTATTGTTAAAAGAATAATCTTTTTGATTGGAAATTTAACTGTTTTGTACAAAAGTTGGTTTTCAGCTCAAAAATTCCATAATTCGAAAAAAGTATTTTATTTTCTTGAAAATCGACTGTATTGTTTGAAATTCCACTATTTAGTTAAAAATTTAACTGTTTGGTTGAAAATTCACGTGTTTTGTTGAGAATTTGTATTTTTCAAAGGAAAAATAATCTTCTTGTTTAAAAAATCATTTTTTTTAGTTAAAACATAATTTTTTGTTGAAAAATTAACTATTTTGTCTGAAATTCATTTTTTTTTGTTTGAGAATTAATTTTTTCAACTGAAAATGCAACTATTCCATTTTTTGTTTGAAATTGCTTTTTTTTTAATTAACATTGCTATTTTTAATTGAAAATTGATATTTTCTAATTGAAAATGTCTATTTTCTAGTTCAAAATTCCTATTTTATAGTTTAAAATTGCTATTTTCTATTTGAAAATTACATTATTTGTTTTGAAATTCACGTATTTTGTTAAGAATTCGTCTTTTTCTGAAAGAAAATGAATCTTCCTGTTTGAAAAATCATCTTTTTGGTTAAACATGTAACTGTTTTGTACAAAAGTATTTTTTTAGCGTAAAAAGTCAACGGTGCCAAAGAAAATTACACTATTTGGTTCAAAATTGACTTTGTTCTTCAAAATTCCACTATTTTAGTTAAAAATGCGATAATTTTTAATTGAAACTTAATGTTTTGAACAGAAAATTTAACTGTTTAATTTTTTTTGAAAGCTTATCTTTTAACTTTAAAATTCAACTATTTGATTGGAAATTGACGTATTTTGTTGAGAATTTATATTTTTCAAACAAAAATCAATCTTCTGGTTTAAAAATCATCTTTTAGGTCAAAAATTCATTTTTTTGTTGAAGACTTATCATTTTAGATGAAAATTTATCTCTGGTTGAAAATTCAACCCTTTTCTCTGAAATTCGTATTTTTTGTCAAGCGTTAATTTTTCAGACTGTAAATGTAAATATTCAATTTAAAAAATTCCAATTCTAAAAATTTTACCATTTGATTGAAAATGAACTTTATGGCTGATAATTAACGTACTTTATCAAGAATTTGTTTTTGGTTTTTAGATATTACATTATTTTCTGAAATTGGAAGAAGCATATAACATGGAACATAGGATATAAATTTTGTTGATGAAAATATGCTTCCTGAAAGAATTACATAAATATATGTATGCTTTCTAACATTGTAAGCGAGTTAATAAAATATCTCACATGGTCTAAAAGTACGTTTTTTCTTAGAATTTCAACTTTTGTGATCGTAAATGAGCGAAAATAATATGAAGACCTAGGTTTAAAGTATTTGATATGAAGTTTACTCACTGATAACGATAATAAATACGTATTTCTATGTTTTAACTGTTATCTCAAATGAAACATTTTCATTAAAAAGATAAAAAAATTTATGTTCCTTCTAATATACCTTTTTCTAGCCATTTTGAATAAAAATTCGGGAATTTAGAGCATTTTCAAAAATTCTCGGACCACTTTTTTCAAGATTTGGAAGTTCTATGTAAGGTTATCAGTATTACTCAAAAAGGCGAATAATTTATTCTAATGATTTTTTTCAATAACAAAAATTACCGAAGTTATAGAATTCACAAAATTGCAAAAAACAAACGAAAATGAACATTTTAAGGAAAGCAATGCATGACATGAAACAATGTCAGAAGAAGGAAAAGGTTGAATTTCGAACACCCTACAAGAATACCTCTACATTTTTTTGAATTTTCTTGAAGAATTGAAAATTCAAATTCCGACCATACATAAAAAAAAATGAAATCTTCCATTTTTCGTTTAAATTATACAAGATAAAAAAAAAATTCAAACAAAAAAGAGCTACAAATTTGTTAATAATTATTTTTTGACAGAATGCGTAGTTTTTCTTCTGATTATCAAAAATAGCATGAACAATTAAAAAATTGACTGTTTGGAAAAACGACGCACGTATGGAAAATATGAATCAACAAAAATTGTGCGTTCGAAAAAGATTTACAAATTCGTTAGCGATCACTTTTTGATAGGACGCGTGGTTTTTGTTTTAATCCTGGAAAATAAAATGAAAAACAAAGGAATACAATTTTTGGACAAACTAGACAAGCTATGAAAAAATTTAATCCGAAAAAGTTGCGAAAAAATTAACTTTTTGGAAAAACGACACAAGCTACAATTATATTTTATTTCATAAAATTTGTTGCTTAAATTCTACCTACAAATTTTTCAGCTGTAAAGCTGAAAAGATGAATCCAATCTGATCATTTTTTCGAAAGTTATCGTGCCTCAAAACGTAAAAATTTGATAAAAACCGCCTGAGTCAAATTTTACATAAAACCTTCTCATTAGGATTAGAATGTAAAAAAGTCATTTTCGCAGATTTTTCGCATTTTTTTATATTCTCATTCTAATGAGAAGGTATTAGTTTCATGTAAAATTTGACATTGCTGGTTTTCATCAAATCTCCACGCTTGGAGACCTCCTGAGTCAGAAAAAATTTTTTTTACGAAGGTGTCTGTATGTCTGTCTGTCTGTTCGTATGTCTGTCTGTCTGTAGTATCGTGTAGGCACGATAACTTTCGAAAGCTTGATCAGATTGGATTGTGCTTTCGCACACTTTTTTATGGCCTGAAAAGAAAGAACGAGTTCGTTAACGAATTATTTCGGATGAAAATTCAAAAAGTGAGCACATTTTGAAAATTTTTGAACCTCCATAATCATTATCAGGATTTGGAAGGTAAGGAGGAAGAGCGTAATTACCTGTATGCTTTTGATACATTTTTAAGCGTAATACTCATTCTCATCTTTCGGAAAACCAAGTTGTTGACCATCTTCGAAATATCCTAATGGAGGAAAATTTTCCGGGTTCTTATGTAATTTTTCAACATACTCACGAGCTTCCTTAATTTCAGGTGGATCGGTACGTGCTCTGTTCAAATCCCCAAGTTTATTTTTGGTTCTTCTTTTTATTGGTGATACTGGAACCTTAATTGTTGACTGTGGAGCGACGACATTCAGATTTAGATTATTGGAACCTTATGTTAAAGATTTGTCTTTTGGTATTACATATCTAGATATTATTCCTTCCAGTTGTGTCAAATATTGTGCGAATGATGCAGTTAAAGTTTGTGGAACAAATTTTCATAAATATTCTAATAAATTCAAATGATCTACTCTTAAAAGTGATCTACTCTCGCATAGTTTCCTGTACGGAAATGCATTTAGGGGTTTCAAACGATGTGAAATTAGACGGCACATTAGATATTTCAATACTCTATTACAATAAATGCAGGGGATGGAAAAGAAAAGACTATAAACAAAATATTGCCATCAGCAAATAATGTATGTATTTCAGAAAATTATTACATAATAACAATAATTAAAAAATATACATTTTTGAATTTTGGAAGACACAAGATCATCGCGTAAGGCGTGAAAACGCTTATGCGCTGCACCATTCATTTAAAAAAAATATTAGCCTTGTTGGTCAGATCCATAACCTCCTGAATGAAATCCAGAAGAGTGGTGAGGATGAGAGCTTCCTCCTGGAGCAACCCCATGCAAGTAAGGATCATGTGAACCATCAGTATGTGGTTGTTGTAGACTCAACCAAGGTTCAGTACCTCCTGAATGAGTCCCAGGACGATAATTGATGCCCATACTGTAGTGAAATGCGTGTTGTTGCTGAAGCTGAAGAGCTTGTAGTTGCTGATGCTGAAGAGCTTGTTGTTGCTGATGCTGAAGAGCTTGTGGTTGCTGAAACTGAAGAGCTTGCTGTTGCTGAAGCTGATGAGCTTGTTGTTGCTGATTGTGAAGAGCAAGTAGTTCCTCGAGGGACAAATTTTCAAAAGGTCCTAAATGTGCCCCACCTCCAGAATGATAATCTTGATGATTAGTTTCAGGATGTGGAGGGTAAGGAGGAGGAGCGTGTCTGCCACTACGACTTTCAAAAAGCTTGTAACTGTCATAGTCCCTCAAATCTTTCTCATGATAAACTGGTCCAGTTTCCTCAAAAAATGTTTGTGTAGGAATATTTTGCTTGACGAAACCTTTTTGCGTAATCACGCGAGCTTCCAACAATGGAGGTTTTTCAGTTCGCGGTTTTCTGTTCAAATTCGCAGTTTTGAATCTGGGGTGTCCTGTTCCTGCTGTTTTTTCTGGAACCTCATTTGTTGACTGTCGAAGGTTGGCTGTTGGCTCTGGAGGGGGTTCATTTAAATTTAAATCACCGACACCTTCAGCATTACTAGAAGACCCTGATTTCTTCTTCTTGAAGAATCTTGGGGTAAATGACGCTTCTGTAAAAATACAAAATATATGAAAATATATATGAAACTCGTGATATCTGATCTGAACGATCTCAGAGATTTTCACCAAGGATCTACATTTGCCAGGTATGAAAAAAGATATCATTATTATGCTTACCAGTTTCACTGAAGAAAAGTATGAAGAAAAGGAGAAGAGCGCCGAAGAAGGGCTTCATTTTCTTTGAACGCAGATAAAACTGTCTCTTTTCGAATCTTGTGAGGAACAAGGTATGATTTTTTTAGGAATCCGCCAGCTCATATATATACTAGACGTTTGATGTACTTTTGTAGGGAGGGAAGGGAAAGATAGATAGGGTGATGTACACTTAATAACTTTTTATTTATTACCCTCGGAAGTATCCTCATTCTTACAAAATAACGATGTGCTGACAAGGTATTAAATGTCTTATAACTGCGTTATAGGTTGGGGGTACACGCGTGATTAAAATAAGTGTTTGTATAACCAATACTACATTTTAGATAATGCATACATGAGACTTTAACAGAATCGCGTGAAACTTGATTATGTATTTTAGAAGTTATTTGAACACGTGTTTTTTTCAAACGAACTCAAAGAAAGCAAAATAAATGGTTTTTAGCATGACCATTCAATGATGCGATAGAAAATTACACTTCCTCGATAGCACAAAAGTTTCCTTAAGGGGGTCATCCCGTGTGATAGCCTTTTTTTGCAGGTTTTTTCGAAATTTTTTGTAGCGAAAATAAAAAACACAGAGCTTCCAAATTTTTACTATATATTTATTCAGTCTTTGGTAGTAACTCTGAATTTTTATATGCAAGAATATGATCTTGATTGCGAGTTTTATTGAGCGAATCGCAACCATATAAAAGAAAGGTAGGTAAACTGCTACCATGTTTCTGTCAGAGTGGCTCATCCGAAATCAAAAAACAAGATGGGATGTTAATCTATAGGTGGATGACTATCGCTGGAACTAGGATTTTTTCAAAATCTTGAAAATTATATTTTTTGTATGCTTTTGAACATTAAGACCCAAAATTTCATTATTTTTTGCGACTATTTTTTTTATGAAAAAAAAAACGGTTCAATATTTTTCAGAAATCTAAGTTCCAGTGATAGCCGTACGTGTGCTGAATGTACCATTAAAATTTGAAAGCAATCGGTTGAACCCTTTTTGAGAAATCAGGGTCGCCATTTTGAAAAATGTAGTTTCGAGAAAAACGCGTTTGAGAGTTCGGGTGTTATAGCTGTTACGCCGCTGACTGTAAAGCCAAAACTGAGGAACCGTTACATTCAATTTGAGTTTCAGACTCTCAGGACATTTAATTGAAAATTAAACTAGTTGTTTTATAATTTACATTTTTTGTTGAAATACCGCATATTTTTGGAAGAAAATTAATCTTCTGGTATAAAAAATCGTCATTTTAGTTTAATATGCAACTGTTTGGTACAAAAGATGGAATTTAGTTTGAAAATTTAACAATTCCATAGGAAATGATACCATTTTGTTGAAAACAAACTTTATGGCTGATAATTAATATTTGTGGTAATTAACTAACTTTTTCAACTGAAAATTCAACTATTTCATTTTTGGTTGAAAATTTATCTTTTTTAGTTGATAATTCATGTGTTTGGTTGAAGATTAATGTACCTTATCAAGAATTTGTCTTGGTTTTTTAGATATTACATTATTTTCTGAAATTATAAGAAGCATATAATATGGAACGTAGAATTTCACCAATTTTTTATGAAAATATTCTTTTTGCAAGAATTATATAAAATATATGTATGATTTTTAACATTGTTGGCGAGTTAATAAAATATCTCACATGCTCTAATAGTATGTTCCAACTTAGAATTTCGACTTTTGTGATCGTAAATGCGAGCGAAAATAATGTAAAGACCTAGGTTTAAAGCATTTGAGATATGAAGTTTACTCATTGATAACGATATAAAATACATATTTCTATCTTTTAACTGTTATGTCAAATGAAATATTTTCATAAAAAAGATTCAAAATTGTATGCTTCTTCTTATATACCTTTTTTATTTGATTCTAAAGTCTATTAAAATTAATCAAATATACTATCAAACCAGTTTTCAAACACACTTCAAATTTTGATAAGAATGAAAAATAAGTGCAGGACATAATTCTGTTACACAAATAATTTTTAGTTCAAAAAGATATCTTCTCACATATCAAATACCAATTTAAAGAAAAATAATTTACGATTGAGATATTAACTGAAGATAAATCATAATAATTTACGAGTGTGATATTAGCCAAAGATCAATATTTATTTTTACACATAAAAAACACCCTATAGTATAGTAACTAAAGTCCCTGGCACGGAATTATGTAATTTCTTAGGTCATGTCTAGGTCAACCGAAATTCGGTCATTTTCGCAGATTTTTTAAAGTTTTTTAAAAACTTTTTTTCCACTCTTCTACAAACTTGTTACGTCGAATTTTCATCTACATGTCGTTTCAATATCATCTCGTTAGTGATAATGCTTAAGATCAGTTTTCGCATCTCTTACATTCATTTCTTTTCATATCTCGATATAATTTCTTCAAGTTCCGCGTTAAAGATTGTGCGAAAGATTCAGTTGAAGTTTTCAGAACAAACTTTTATGTGACCTACTCTATAGTTTCTCCTACTCTCCTTGAAAATGTACTTGAGTGTTTCAAACAATGCGGAATTGGACAACAAATTAAATTGTTCAATAATCTCTTATAATAAATACAGGTGATAGAAATGTAAACACCATAAACACCATATTATCAGTAAATAATGTCTATATTTCAAAAAATTATTACATAAAGAAACAAATTTGAAAACACACATGTTTGAATTATGATAGGCTGTTTAAAATAGCATTGCGTCTGATGTAACATCGCTTACGCGTTACATTAGTGTTGTGCCTACGATAATGGCCTGATAAGAATTACTTTCCGGATCCAGATCCAGATCCAGAACCTCCATAATCATTATTAGGGTTTGGAACATAAGGAGGAATAGCGTAATTACCCGTTTGCTTTTCATACATTTTGTAAGCGTAATACTGATCCTCATCTTTCAGATAATCGAGGTGTTGACCATCTTGGAAATATCCTAATGGAGGAAAACTTTCCGGGTTCTTACGTAATTGTTCAACATACTCGCGAGCTTCCTTAACTTCAGGTGGATCGGTACGTGAACCTCTGTTCAAATCCGCAACTTTAGTTCTGGTTCTTCTTTTTTTTGGTGATACTGGAACCTCAGCTATTGGCTGTGAAGCGATGGCATTCAGATTTAGATTATTGGAAACTGCAGCTTTTTTAGAAGACTCTGGTTTATTCTTCTTGAGAAATCTTGGGGTAAATGACGCTCCTGTAAAAATACAAATGTATGAAAATATAGATGAAACTCATCATATCTGATCTGAAAGATCTCATAGACATTGAATGAGGATCTACATGTGCCAAGTATATAAAAAAAGATTATTATTATGATGCTTACCAGTTTCACTGAAGAAAAGTATGAAGAAAAGGAGAAGAGCACCGAAGAAGGGCCTCATTTTCTTTTAGCGCAGATAAAACTGTTTCTTTTCGAATCTTGTAAGGGACAAGGTATGCTTTTTTTGGAATCTGGTAGCTGATATATATACTAGACGTTTGATGTACATTTGTAGGGAGGGAAGGGAAAAATAGGTAGAGCGCGGAACACTTAATACCTTCTTATTTACTTTCCTTAAATCTTTCAAGATTGCGATATGATACCCAGGTTTTCAATGTTTCACGACTGTGTTACAGCTTATGGGCTCACGCGTCATTGAAATAACTATTTGTATAACAAATTCTACATTTTAGATAATGTACGAACGAGAATTTAATGCAATCACGTAAAAACTGTATCATAACTTTTTTTCAAGTTTCTTATATTCTTCTAAAATTTAGTATTTGCTAATGCTATACGAAAATTTCTCTCAATTTAATGTTATCCCCAAAATTAAACACAGTATATTAAAAAATATGTATATGGAATTAGAAGAGTCTTTAATAAAACAAAAGAAGCAAAATAAGGGAGCGTTCACATATTACGTAACATTAAAAAAGGTGGGAGGGGGTTCGTGTTTTGTCTGGGTCTGTTAGGTGAGATTAGGGATTGCGTAACATTTTTAGTTTATGGATTTTCTGCACCATCAACTTTGCATATCAAAATTTCTAGATAAATAATTTTCCTTCATTATAAAATTTATTTATAAATGTTTCTGAACAACAAAGGTGCTGAAGGCTGGTGACCTTCTCAGCATAAAACACCAACCAATTTAAACTCACGGTGTCCATTCTCTGTCCTCATCCCCCCCCCCCCATTCCTTTAAAATAACAGAAATTTTGGTGGGACTGACGCTACAACTAGACTCTCCACCAAACGACATATCACTACTTAACTTGGACATGATTTTGACTCGCAAAACAAATTTCGCGCACAAAAGTGGTAGTTGGGTGTAACCTAAACAATGAATAATACAAACAATAAAATAGCCTTGGATTGAGCACGATATGAAAAAAAAATCAAGAGAACGAAAACGTTGCTTCAAATTTTGATCGCACAAAAAATAATAAAAAATAAAAAATTCCATTTTGACGTCAAACTATGCAAGATACGAAGTTAGATGAATCCACCAAAATTACGCACCCAAAAAAGATTTGCAAATTCGTTATTGATTACTTTTTCATAGGACACGTAGTTTTTGTTTTATTCCTTAACAACAACATTAAAAATGAAGGAATTAAATTTTTGGACAAACCACACAATCTACAAAAAAAATAATAAGACAAAAGTTGTTCATCCAAAAAAAGCTACAAATTTGTTATTGATCATTTTTTTTATAGGACGCGCAGTTTTTGTTTCAATCGTAGAAATAACATTGAAAATAAAAAAATTAAATTTCTTGAAAAACGACGCAAGGTACGAAAAAAATTAATAGACAACTCTATTACAGAAACAATACAATCAGCGCCGCGTGGTATCTCGATCGATCACTAAATCGATTTAAAAGGACTTCTGGCGCCATATTCAAAATATAAAAAGCATTGAAACATATGTAGGAGTAATAATTCTTGATAAGTTATAATATATTATTTAAAAAACATAACAAATAAATATTATCTTAAAAAAATATAAGAAAAAAAAGGAGGAAAAATATATTCAACCAAAAATAGTGACTCATAAAATAGATAAATCAAACTTTCCACATTTTTTTCTGATTCTGGGTTGATCTTATAATATTCCCTTCACACCAACCACGCATAAAAAAAAATTTACATATAGCCGAAGAAGATTTGGTGAAGATTCTCAAAATTTGTAATTAGCAAAAATGAGCATTTTACACAAAATGCAATGTTATTTGTTTCTGATCTTTTAAGAGAAAGCTTAGTTGGAGTCGTTGTTTTTATGATTTTTTGATGTGATCCTCAATCAATAGATTGTTATCAGAACACCCATACAAGACCAGTCTCGCATAAGAAATCAATTCCAGAAAACTGGAAACACTGTCAATATTTTTCTATCTTATTTTTTGAGAAAATACCATTATTCGAATAAATGGAAGTCATTACCACTCATTTCTGACAAGATGTAAAGACTCTTTGAATATTTTTCGATCTTCTCCTTCAGGAAAATTATCATTTTTTGAAAATATGTAACTCTGGGCCCAGAGGATTTTTTTAGACTTCAGGATATGGATTCTTATCACAACACCTCTCCAAATACACCCAGGCAGCACCAATCATTTCTGATAAGATGTGAAATCTCTGTCAATATATTTGTCGATCTTCTCCATCAGGAAAATGATCATTTTTGGAAAATATTCTACTCTGTGCCCAGATGAATTTTTTTTGGAGACTCTAGGCTATGGATTCTTATCACAACACCCCCCCAAATACATTCATGCATTAACAATCTTATCTGAAAAGCTACAAAGACTGTGGATATTTTTCGATCTTCTCCTTCAGGAAAATGATCATTTTTCGAAAATATGGAACTCTGAGCCCAGAGTATTTTTTTCAAGACTTCAGGATACAGATTCTTATCACAACACCTCTCCAAATACACCCAGGCAGTATCAACTATTTCTGATGAGATGTCAAGATTCTGTGAATATTTTTCGATGTTCTCCTTTAGGAAAAATATCGCTTTTCGAAAGTATTGAATTCCTTGCCCGGAGGATTTTTTTGCATACTTCAGGCCATGGATTCTTATCATAACACCCCCTCAAACACACCCATGCAGTAACAATCATTTCTGAAAGGCTGTAAAAATTCTGTCAATATATTTTTCCATCTTCTCCCTCAGGAAAATGATCATTTTCGAAAATATTTTACTCTGTGCCGACATGAATTTTTTTCGGAGACTTCAGACTATGGATTCTTATCACCCCCCCCCCTCCCCCCCAACTCATTAATGCAGTGAAAATCTTTTCTGAAGAGCTACAAAGACTCTGTGAATATTTTTCAATCTTCTCATTTGGAGAAATGAAAGTTTTTTTGAAAATATGGAACTCTGTGCCCGGATGAATTTTTATTGTGAACTTGAGGCTATGTATTGTTATCGCAACACCCTCTGAAATACACTCAAACAATAAGAATGATTTTAGAGGAGCTGTAAAGTCTCTGTGAATATTTTTCGATCTTCTGCTTCACGAAAATGATCATTTTTAGAAAATATTGAACCCTGCGCTCGGATGAATTTTTTTCTCGACTTCAGGCTACGAATTCCTATCAGAAATCCCTCCCAACACACCCAGATGAGATTTAATGGTGATCTTTGAGCACCATGAAAACGATTTGAAACTTGTCTTTTTTCACATTATTCCATTTCATATCTCATATTTTCATTTTCCCAAATGAGAAGATTGAAAAATATTCAGAAAGTCTTTATAGCTTTTCAGATAAGACTATTAATGTATGAATGTGTTTGGGGAGGGGGGGAGGGCGTTGTGATAAGAATCCATAGCCTGAAGTATGCACAAAAAATCCTCCGGGCACGGAATTCAATACTTTCGAAAAATGATAATTTTCCTAAAGGAGAAGATTGAAAAGTATTCACAGAGTCTTGACATCTTATCAAAAATGATTGGTGCTGCCTGAGTGTATTTGGAGAGGTGTTGTGATAAGAATCCATATTCTGAAGTCTAAAAAAAATCCTCTGGGCCCAGAGTTCCATATTTTCGAAAAATGATAATTTTCCTGCAGGAGAAGATCAAAAAATATTCAAAGAGTCTTTACATCTTGTCAGAAATGATTGGTAATGGCTTCCAACATTCGAATATTGGTATTTTTTCAAAAAATATAATAGAAAAATATTGACAGTCTTTCCAGTTTTATAGAATTGATTTATAATGCGAGAGTGGGTTTGTATGGGTGTTGTGATAACAATCTATTGACTGAGGATCACATTAAAAAATCATAGAAACAACGACTTCGACTTTTTCTAAAAATGTTATTTTTTCGTCAAAGAATAATGCAGCAATATATTTACCAAGTCTTCCCAGCTTACGAGAATTGATTTTTAATACGTGGCAATAACATTGCATTTTGTGTAAAATGCTTATTTTTGTTAATTACAAATTTGGAAAATCTTTACCAAATCTTCTTTAGCTATATGTAAATCATTTTTTCTGTGTGGGTGGTGTAAAGGGAATGTTATAAGATCAACTCACAATCAGAAGAAAATGTGGAAAGTTTTATTTATCCATTTTATCAGTCAGTATTTTGCGTTAAATATATTTTTCCTTCTTTTTTTTCTTATATTTTTTTAAGGTAATATTTATTTGTTATGTTTTTTAAATAATATATTATAACTTATTAAGAATTATGACTCCTACATATGTTTCAATGCTTTTTATATTTTGAATATGGCGCCAGAAGGCCTTTTAAATCGATTTAGTGATCGATCGAGATACCACGCGGCGCTGATTTTATTGTTTCTGTTTACTTTTTTTGGGCGTTTGAAAACTGTGTTATTTTATTAATTTTTAAATATTTATCGCAAGTGTTGACGTTTCGGAGGGACTTTCCCCCTCAAATAGGAGTATGTTCTTCCCGTGGGGGAAAAAATTGCCCCCCGACATCCTTTCGGTGCGCCAACATTCGAAATAAATTTTTTGAGGTTTTGTAGGTTAGATTACCCCCTACATGAGCCTTAAATAATTGAAAATTAATTAAGCAATGTTAATAGATATCCAAGTGGACCAATATAAATAATTTTAGGTAAAGAACAGACGAAAATACAGTGCCCAAAAGTCGTTTTTATGGAGAATTGATATTTTTGGTTTTAAGGGTAATTTTCAGGGACTCGTGGGGGGTGTGTTAGGAGTGTCAAACCCATATGTCCGATACCTGAAATTCTTCGCTGGATAATTCTCTACAAACTCCTATATTTTTCCGTCACATTTTTTCAAACCCAAAATATTATTCCAAAAACTGAAACAAGTGATTTTTCCCCATGCATTTTACATGGGAAACTTCAAGTCAAAACCGGCAGCAGTTAAAATATAAAAAAAAAATCGAAAAAACAAAAATAGGGATTTTTTCCGGATTTGGAACAAAATGGGGGGGATCGTTGCCCTCTAGCATGAAAAAAAATTTTGCCGCGCATTTTTGAGGCACCCTAATATACACACTAGAACTTGGGGAATCAAATTCAGTGCATGGGTTTTCAACCAGAAAATATTAATTTTCAATAAAAAACCAGAAGAATTTTCAGCCAAGCATTGGTATTTTTAACAGAAAAAGATGAATTATTAACCAAGGAGATTAATTTTCTATGAAGAAATACGAATTTTTAACAAAATGCATACATTTTCAATTAGAAAAGATTAATTTCCAACTGAAAATGAGATGGTTACATTATGAGTTAAGAAAATTAATTCTTAAACGGAAAAAAAAGATTTCTTAGCTGAATAGTTAAATTCTCAACCCAAGAAATGAATTTTCAACTCTAGTTGAAACTTACACTATTTGCCTTAAAATTCACGTATTTTGTCGAGAATGTATATTTTTTGAAGAAAATTAATCTTCTTGTTCAAAAAATCATCATTTCAGTTGAATATTCAACTGTTTTGTACAAAAGATGGTATTAGGCTTGACAATTCAAAAATTGCTGCACACGGCGCTTATGTCCAGATGACAGTTGGACAATGTGAGTGAATGAATTTGAAGATTATAATGCATAATTTGTTGCAATCCTTCGAAAATTGATATTTTTAATAATTTTCCTCCATTTTCCAGTGGAAAGAAAAAAAGTAAATTTTAAGAAATATAAGTATATTTTAGCTGTTTTGATGCCTCGTAATACTTTGATACCCCAATAAGGAAACTGACGGCTTCAATGACTGAAAAGAGGAATTAAGGTAAACCAGTACGTTTAAACCACTTGAGGTGACGTTTACTCACGGATAGCATTTACAAATATGCATTTATATTTTGTAACTATTATCTCAAATAGAATATCTTCATGAAAGAGATTTTAATTTTTATGGTCCTTATATACTTTTATCATTTTTCATAATGGCAAAGAATTTCCATAGATGTTCGTAAACTTAGTACTAAGCTTATGACAATTATTGGAATATGTTATGAAACCAGTTTTCAAACATATTGCAATTTCAATAAATAAAAAAAAAAACGTGAATAAGGACATAATTATGTTACACAAATCATTTTTAGTTGAAAAAGACATTTTCTTACATTTAAAATTCCAATTTTTTTAAACATTTAACGATTGAGATGTTAACTAAATAATGTAATTATGAATTTATCCTCTGCTATAGTAACTATAGTCCTCGACATGAAATTATGTAATTTTTTAAGCTATGTCTAGGTTCACCGATATTTGTTGAGCGTAGAATTTTCGGTTGACAAATAGCTCCCTATTATTCATAATAAATTCCTTACAATTATTGTAATTATTTATCGAAATTGTGAAATGCCTGAACAATTATTATATGTAATAATCTGCAATTCATTCTTTTATTCACGGATAAAATTCGCATCGGTTCAAGAAAATATCGGAATGAATACGGACTATACAGTATTTTCATGAACGAATGAAATTTTTCTTCTCTCAAGAAAGTGTACTTGAATAAAAAATCAAGTTTTCTCAATTTAGTATATTTTTTTTAGACAAGAAATATCTTTTTAGATCTAGAATATACACTATCGTCCGTATTGGCAACGATATTATCTTGGTTTAGTATTAATTTTTTCAGTGTTTATTCTGTCCACAAAGAAGATTCTACTAGTACAAGAATACTTCTAATTAATTTCTCTAGACATTGTTTTTTTATTTGAGAACGTTGATGTAATTCAAAGATAAAATTAACAGAGCACTGGACACTCTTGGTAAAATGTTTATTCTTCGTAGTTTAAAATTGAACTATTTGTTTGAAAATTCATCTTCTTTAGATGAAAAATATTATAAAGGGATTGGATATACAATTCCTTTATAATATTTTCTTACACAGCGAATAGTTAAATCCTCAAACATACCTAATGTATACATTTTCAACCGATAAGAATTATTTTCTACAAAAAAAAAAAAAATTAAAAATATTTATTTTCAATAAATTGGAAACTGTGCGTTTCATGGTGGCTTATACAATTGCAGAAGCCGTTTTATTATCATAAACTGTATTAAAACTATTAGACTTTTCTTGATTGATCATTAATTTTGGATAGTTATTCAACGTTTTAAATACTTAGAAAATGTATTGATCCCTCTCGAAACAAGTGAAATTCAATTCAGTTTTTACAAAAAATATACATTTGTTCTACCAAAAAAAACCTGTAAGATGTGAAGTCATCATATAAAGAAATTATATCAAAGAATTTTGCCCTTATTTTTGATACTCTCTTATAATGAATATAGGTGAAAGAACAGAAAACACGATAAATACAATATCGCCAGTAAATAGTGTATGTATTTCAAAAAATTATTACATAATAAACATAATTAAAAAACATACATGTTTGAATTATGAAAGCCACAAGATCATCGTGTAAGGCGTGAAAACGCTTATGCGTTACAACATTGATTTTTGAAAAAATATTAGCCTCCTTGGTCAGATCCATAACCTCCTGAATGACCTCCAGGAAAGTGAGGATGAGAGCTACCTCCTGTAGCACCCCCATAAAAGTGAGGATCATATGAACCATCAGTATGTGGTTGTTGTGGGCTCAACCAAGGTCCAGAACCTCCTGGATGATGTGGTTGTTGTAGGCTCAACCAAGTTGCAGTACCGCCTATATTATCAGCATCATCAACATGTGGTGGTTGCAGGCTCAACCAAGGTTCAGCACCTCCTGAATGAGCCCCAGGAAAGTAAGGAGGATTGGAACGACTATCGATGTGATGACTTTCATGTTTATGGTCATAAATGCCCAGATTGTGGTCAAATGTGTGTGCTTGGCGTTGCTGATTCTGAAGAGCAATTAATTGTTCGAGGGGCATATTTTCAAAGGCTCCTAAATTTGCCCCACGTTCATGATAATAATCTTGATAATTAGTTTCAGTATTTGGAAGGTAAGCAGGTTGAGCGTATTGACCAGTATGGTCCTGATAATGTTGGTATCCATCATAATCTCTCACATCTTTGTTATAATGGATTACTTCACGACCCTGGAAAGGTGGTAGTTGATTAGTAAAAGTAACCTCACGTATACCACTTCGATGAATCACACGAGCTTCCCGCACTGCAGGTGATTCACGATTATCTATGTTTGTGTTCAAATCCCTAGTTATCTGTCCAGTGGGTCTTCCTTTTCTTATCGGTCCTGTAGGTTTGTCGACCAGGTCTATTACATTACTGGAACCTGCAGCATTTTCAGAAGACTCTGGTTTCTTCTTCTTCCAGAATCTTGGGGTAAATGACGCTTCTGTAAAAATACAAATGTATAAAAATATAGGTGAAACTCATCATATCTTATCCAAAAGATCTTATAGATGACCGAGGATCTACATTTGCCAAGTGTATAAAAAAATATTATTATGATGCTTACCAGTGTCACTGAAGAAAAGTATGAAGAAAAGGAGAAGAGCACCGAAGAAGGGCCTCATTTTCGTTTAGCGCAGATAAAGCTGTTTCTTTTCGAATCTTGTGAGGGACAACGTATGATTCTTCAGGAATCCGCTAGCCAATATTTATACTAGTCGTTTCACGTACATTTGGAGGTAGTGGAGGGAAAAATAGGTAGAGCTCGGTACACTTAATACCGTCTTATTTATTTTCCTCAAAACTTCCAAGATTGTGATATGATACCCAGGATTTCAATGTTTCGTAATTGCCTGACAGCTTAGGGGCAGGCACGTCATCGAAATAATTATTTGTACAACAAACATTACAGTTTAGATAATATTTATATAAGACTTTTTTGCAATCGAGTGAAACTTTATTATAATCTTTTTTGAAGCTTTCAGAAATTTCCACAGAAAAAAATTAGGTTTTTTTTAAAATAAAGCAGACTTGTAGAACAAAACAAGTTATAAAATATCCTTATAGTGAGACATGGAAGATATGATTTGCTTAAATTGTTTGAAAAATTTTCAGGGGGTGAACTACCCTAAAATTATTTTTGATTACACAAAAATTGCCATACAGGACTAAACTCATTATCATCATTACTATTCCACATACATACAATAACTAAAATTTTGTGTGTGATTATTTTGAGAATATTGAGCATTAGTTGAGGATTCATCTCTTTGATTGAAAATTTAACTATTTTGTCTAAAATTCCTTTCTTTTTGTCGAGAACTGATTTTTCAAACTGAAAATGTAACTATCCAATTTTGAACGAAACATTGCTATTTTTAGATTAAAATGGCTACTTTCCAGTTGGAATGACATTGTTTGTCTTTAAATTTATGTACTTTATAAGGAATTTGTCTCTTTCTCATGAAAATGAATCTTCTTGTTCAGGAAATTATCATTTTAGTTAAAAATTCAACTGTTTTGTACAACAGATGGTTTAAGGCTTGCTACTTTAAAAATTGCTGTGCAAATGTTGACGCTTATGCCCTTTTGCTAGAGTAAAAAATTAGTAACTCAAAAATCAATTATAAATCATTTTCATGCATGCGGAAAAACTTCATTTTACTAAAAGTGAATCATGTCAAAACTGACGTTTGCTATAATATACTGTCCAGTTGACAGTTGGACAATGTGAGGGAATGAATTTGAAGATTATTTCGAATAATCTTCTGCAATCTTTCGAAAATTGTTTAAACCACTTGAGGTGACGTTTACTCACTGATAGCGTTCACAAATATACATTTCTATTGTGTAACTATTATCTCGATTAGAATATCTTCATGAAAGAGATTTGAATTTTTATGGTCCTTATGTACTTTTATCATTTTTCATAATGGCAAAGAATTATCATAGATTTTCGTAAAGTTAGTACTAAGCTTATGACAATTATTGGAATATGTTATGAAACCAGTGAAATAAGTATCGTGGAATAAGTATTTCATTCACGGATAAAATTATCATTGGTTCAAGAAAATATCGGAACGAATCTTCTCGGTTGAAAATTCATCTGACGATGAAGTCCATTATATAGTTTATATTAATGGTTTTGAGCCACAATCTTCTGGTAGAAAAATGAGAGACAAAAGCACATTCATTCATGCATGTTAATTGTTCAACATTTTCGCACAAAATTCAAGTCGTTAGTTATAATGTTCAAAAATCAGTTTTTCTTATTATGCTCGAAAATGTATTCAGGTGTTTTCAACAATGCGAAATTGGACGACAAATTATATTTTGTGATACTCTATTATAACAAATGCAGGTGATAGAAAAGAAAACACGATACATACAATATTGCTAGTAAATAGTGTCTGTATTTCAAAAAATTATGACAGAAAAATACAATTTGAAGACATACATCATATTCTTTTTCAAATATGATTCTCGATGCGAAATTGGACGATAGATTAAAAACATATATGTTTGAATTATGGAAGCCACAAGATCATCGCGTAAGGCGTGAAAACGCTTATGCGTTACAACATCGATTTTTGAAAGAATATCAGCCTTCTTGGTCAGATCCATAACCTCCTGAATGACCTCCAGAAAAGTGAGGATGAGAGCTATCTCCTGTAGCACCCCCATAAAAGTGAGGATCATATAAACCATCAGTATGTGGTTGTTGTAGGCTCAACCAAGGTCCAGAACCTCCTGGATGATGTGGTGGTTGTAGGCTCAACCAAGGTCCAGTACCTCCTAAATTATGCGCAGCATCATCATGTGGTGGTTGTAGCCCCAACCGAGGTTCAGCACCTCCTGAATAAGCCCCAAGAAAATGAGGAGGATTGGAACGACTATCGAGAAGATGACTTTGATGTTGATGATTATGGACGATATTGTTGTCAAATGTCTGTGCTTGCTGATTCTGAAGAGCTTGGTGTAGCTGATTCCGGAGAGCTTGGCGTTGCTGATTCTGAAGAGCTTGGTGTTGCTGATTCTGAAGAGCTTGTTCTTGCTGATTCTCAATAGCTTGTTGTTGCTGCTCCCGAAGCTTAATTAGTTCCTCGAGGGACATATTTTCGTAATGTCCCAAATGAGCACCAGGTCGAGAATAATAATCGTTATAATCAGTAGTAGGCAGTGGAGGGTAAGCAGGAAAAGCGTATTTCTTAGTAGCATCTTCATAACGTCGGTAACTTTCATAATCGTCCACATCTGTGAGATAATAGACTGGTTTCTTAAGTCTGAGAGCTGGTTGTTGGTCAGAAAAAGTTAAATCGCCCACACCACTTTGATGAATCACCTGAGCTTCCTTCACTGCAGGTGAAACATGATCAGTTTCAGCTATGTTCAAATCCCTAGTTTTAACTCCTTTCTGTCTTCCTCTTTTCAACGGTCCTGAAGGTGTGTCAGCCAGGTCTATCACATGAGTGGAACCTTCAGCATTTTTAGAAGACTCTTCAGCATTTTTAGAAGACTCTGGTTTCTTCTTCCTGAAGATTCTTGGCGTAAATGACGCTTCTGTAAAAGTATAAATGTATAAAAATATAGATGAAACTCATCATATCTGATCCGAAAGATCTTATAGATATTGACTGAGGATCTACATTTGCCAAGTATATAAAAAAAGATTATTATCAGGATGCTTACCAGTTTCACTGAAGAAAAGTATGAAGAAAAGGATAAGAGCGCCGGAGAAGGGCCTCATTTTCTTTTAACGCAGATCAAACTGTTTTTCTTCGAATCTTGTAAGGGAAAAGGTGTGATTTTTTGGGAATCCGCTAGCCAATATATATACTAGTCGTTTGCCGTTCATTTGGTGGTAGAGCAGGGAAAAGTAGGTAGAGCGCGGAACACTTAATACCTTTTTATTTACTTCCCTTAAAACTTCCAAGATTGCGATATGATACCCAGGTTTTCAATGTTTCATGACAGTGTCACAGCTTATGGGCTCAGGCGTCATTGAAATAACTATTTGTACAACAAACATTACAGTTTCAATAATCTATACATATATAAGACTATTTTGCAATCGAGTGAAACTTTATTATAATCTTTTTTAAACTCTTTGTATATTCTTCTGAAATTTATTAGTAGTAGCCCTCATAGATACGAAATATTGGTAGGGGTACTTCGGGGCGACTGAATTTTCAATATAAAATTTTGATAGCAACTAGAATTTCAATTATTTCATTTTAGTATGCTTACATTTATTTTGAATGGAGGTCATTGAAAATAAATGTTCACAAAGTGTTTCTTTGTTGCATATTATTGAATATTTCAATATCACAGTGTTGCTCCACTGTATACTTATTGAAGTATAACTATATATCAACATTATGCACAAGGAAGAAAGCTAACAGAAACACGGTTTTTTTTCTTGTCTGCTCAAATCCGGTTTTCGCGGGTGAAAACCGCCCCCGCAAATGGGGGTTTCAAATACACAGTTAATTTTCTCTCATATAGCAGTGGTATCTTAGTAATACTAAGAAACTAAACTAAAGAAGAACTAGAAAATGTGAAAAAAATTCTTAAAATTTGTTTTTTTCTATTTGAGTCTCTACAAGATTTAAAGTTTGCTCTCAGGCTGCCTATCATTTATCAGAAAGATAGTAGTGTAATCATGTATTATTATAGTTTTATGTTACTTAAATACAAATGCGTCAAAGTAAACACATGCGTTCAGAGCATGTGAGATGATGCTCGTTCACTAATAACGTTAACAAATATATATTCCGATTGTTTAACTAGAATCTCTTAATTAAATAATTTTTTTCATTTTTCATAATGCTAGAGAATTCTTATACATTTTTGGAAGATTTTTAAGTTGCTTAATACATTAAATAAAATATATTATAAAACCAGTTTTCCAAGCATACTTTATATTTGAACGAATATGAAAATTAAGTGATGAAGGACATAATTGTGTTACATAAATAATTTTGATATAAAAAAGATATTTCTGAAATTTCAAATACGGATTTGAAAAAATGATGTCTGATTGAAATCCTAATCAAAGATAAATCATCATCTCATAATCATAAGTCTTTTAAAGCGTCTACAATCACGTCTGTAACATACAGCATTTCACCTTTACTATTTCTCATGCTGACAAACTCTGTACTTATACTTTCCTCCATCTCTTTAAATTGGTGGGCTGCCTGAGTTTCATAAGTTGAGAAAATCATCTATTTGACAGATAGTTAACGAATTTTTGTGTGCTTTTCCAACCCAATTTATTCATTTGAACAATAATAATTCAATAGAATATTTTGAATTAAGTGTAGGTTATGAATGTTATGGTCTATTAAATGAACTTGGAGAATTTATATTTTTATTTCCATTGTTTATTGTTTGGACTATATTTTTTGTTTGAATTCAATTTTTTATGTAAAAAAAACATAAAATCGTACTCTCTTAACATTTTCAAAAGTTTAGTCAAAATCCTACTTTTTCAAGTTACTGCCTATTGTTCAAAAAATGTTTTTTATTATTTATTCATTATATTATAATACAGAAAATTGATGGTATTTCCTCAATGCGTCAGCCGGATATATGATGCAACTTTTGACAAGAAAAAGCTAGCGAACCGCGTTTTAAATATTTTTTCAATATGTTCCATTACTTTCCTCGAATTTAAAGAGTAAAAATGTCCCTCTTGCAGCTTTCCCAATCCTTCCCTATCCTTGAGTACTAGCCCCCAAGTTAAAAAATACCCCCTTTTAGGCTTTTCTTATCCTTAAGCACTAACCATTGAGTGTAAAAATACCCCTTTTTCAGCTCTACGTAGCCTCGAGTACTAACGCCCAAGTTTAAAAATACCCCATTTTTAGCTATCCCAGTCCCTAAGGACTAACTTCTAAGTGTACGAATAAACCTTTTCTATCTTTCCCAAGCCTTGAACACGAACCCCCAAGCGGAAAATACCATTTTTCTATTTCATCCTAGCCTTGAGAACTAACCCCAAAGTGTAAAAATACCCTTTCTCCATCTTTACCTAGCCTTGAGCACTAACCCTCAAGTGTACTAGTACCCCCTTTTCAGCTTTTCCTAGCCTTGAATACTAACCCCCATGGTTCATAAATTTCCCCTTTTGAGCTTCACCCATCCTTGAGCACTAACTCTCAGATGTAGAAATAACCCTTTTCCAGCACTCCCTATCCTTGATCACTAACCCCAAAGTGTAAAAATACCCCTTTTCCATCTCTACCTATCCTTGGACACTAACTCTTAAATGTACAAATAACCCTTTTCCAGCTCTCCCTGGCCTTGAGCACTAACACCAAAGTGTAAAAATACCCTTTTTCCATCTCTACCTATCCTTGGGCACTAACTCTTAAATGTACAAATAACCCTTTTCCAGCTCTCCCTGGCCTTAAGCACTAACCCCAAAGTGTAAAAATACCCTTTTTCCATCTCTACCTATCCTTAGGCACTAACTCTTGAATGTTTAAATAACCCTTTCCGAGCACTCCCTAGCCTTGATCACTAACCCCAAAGTGTAAAAATACCCTTTTCCATCTCTACCTAACCTAGAGAACTAACTCTCGAACGTACAAATAACCCTTTTCCAGCTCTCCGTAGCCTTCAGCACTAACGCCAAAGTATAAAAATTCCCTTTTTCCTTCTCTACCTCTCCTTAAGCACTAACTCTAGAATTTTTAAATAACCCTTTTCCAGCACTCCCTAGCCTTAATCACTAACCCCAAAGTGTGAAAATACCCTTATTCCATCTCTACCTAACCTAGAGCACTAACTCTCGAACGTACAAATAACACTTTTGCAGCTCTTCCTAGCCTTCAGCACTAACCCCAAAGTATAAAAATACCCTTTTTCAATCTCTACCTTGCCTTGAGCACTAGCCCTCAAGTGTATAAGTACCCCCTTTTCAGCTCTTCCTAGCCTAGAGTACTAACCCCCATGTTTGAGAAATTCCCCCTTTTTAGCTTATCCTATCCTAAAGCACTAACCCCTACGTGTACGAATGATTCTTTTTTTGCTTCCCCAATCCTTGAAAA
>CAKNXH010000317.1:53179-71381 GCA_932178445.1 Andricus quercusramuli | reverse complement strand
CCTTAATCACTAACCCCAGAGTGTGAAAATACCCTCTTTCCATCTTTACCTAACCTAGAGCAGTAACTCTCGAACGTACAAATAACCCTTTTCCAGCTTTCCCTAGCCCTCAGCACTAACCTCAAAGTATAAAAATACCCTTCTTCAATCTCTACCTTGCCTTGAGCACTAACCCTCAAGTGTACTACTGCCTCATTTTCAGCTCTTTTCAGCCTTGAGTACTAACCCCCATGTTTGAGAAATTCCCCCTTTTTAGCTTATCCTATCCTCAAGCACTAACCCCTACGTGTACGAATGAACCTTTTTTTGCTTCCCCAATCTTTGAAAACGAACCCCAAAGTGTTATAAAAATTTTCCATGTCTCCCTAGTCTTGAGCACTAACCCCCAAGTTCAGAAATACCCCCTTTTGGGTTTCACCTATCCTTAAGCACTAACTCTTAAATGTACAAATAACCCTTTTGCCAGTACTCCCTATCCTTGATCACTAACCCCAAAGATAAAAATACCCTTCTTCCATTTCTGTCTATCCTTGGGTACTAACTCTTAAATCTAGAAATAACCCTTTTCAGCTCTTTCTACTCTTGAGTACTAACCCCCATGTTTAAAAATTCCCTCTTTTGGGCTTTCCTTGTCTTTGTGCACTAACCCCAAAGTGTAAAAATACTCTTTTTTATCTCTTCCTAGCTTTAGATACTAACCCCAAGTGTACAAATACCCTTTTTCTAGCTCTCCCTAGCTTCGGGCACTAGGGCGATCCTTATCTACAAAGAAATTCTTTTTTTTTTCAATTTGTTTGCTTCCATTGGCTAAATTTGTTCGTATGCAAGAGGAAAGAATGTACACAACGATTAATTTTCAGTTAAAAATTAAGTTTTTTAACTGCAGATTTAACTATTTCATTTTTTGTCAAAAATTTATCTTTTTAGTGAAAAATTTCGTTATTTGGTTCAAAATTTGACTATTTGGTTGAAAATTCACGTATTTTGTTAAGAATCCGTAGGTTTTCAGAAAGAAATTAATCTTCTTGTTAAAACAATCATATTTCCGGTAAAAATTTATCTCTTTGTTAAAGTCTCATATAATTCTAGTCAAAAATTCATCTCTCTGGTTGAGAATTGAACTACTTTGCCAAATTGTTTTTTTTTTCGGTTGAATATTAATATTCTGATCTGAAACTTTTTCTATTCCATTTTTGGTATTTTTGGTATTAGGGTTATTTAGTAAAACTCGAAAAAGCATATAACATGGAGCATATACAAATTTCAAAATGTTTTATGAAAATATTCTATTCGAAAGAATAATAGAAATATATATATGTTCTCGAACATTATCAGCGAGTTAAGCAAATATCTCAAATTCTCTAAAGGTATATTTTCACTTAGAATTTCAATCTCGTGATCGTCGATAAGCGACATTAATACAGACATACGTTTTATGAATGTGAGACTATTTTTACTCACTGATAACGTTAACAAGAACGTATTTCTATGTTTCAGCTATCATCTCAGATGGAATATTCTCATGAAACAGATCCAAATTTTTATTTTCCTTCTGATATACTTTTTTCATTTGGTTGAATATACATCTTTTGACGAAATCCATGCACAATTAAAAAATATCACATATATTTGTTCAATATTTTAACATGAAAGTCAAGTCGTTAGTTGTAATGCTCAAAATCAGTTTTTCTTATTTTTCTCGAGAATGTATTCGGGTGTTTTCAACAATACGAAATGGGCCGACAAATCAAATGTTGTGATACTCTATTATAATAAATACAGGCGATAGAAAAGAAAACACGATAGATACAATATTGCCAATTAGTAGTGTCTGTCTTCCAAAAATTTATTACAGAAAAAATATAATTTGAAAACATACATCATATTTTTTTTCAAATATGATTCTTGGTAATCATATCCATAACCTCCTGAATGATCCGCATGAAAAGAATCAGCTCCTCATGAAAAGAACCACCTCCATAGTTTCCTGTACGAAAATGTATTAAGGATTTTCAAACGATGCGAAATCAGACGACAAATGTATGCATGTCAGAAAATTATTTGAATATTATTCTTCTTGGTCAGATCGATAACCTCCTGAATGACCTCCAGGAAAGTGAGCATTAGGTGTAACATCAGCATGTGGTTTTTCTAGGCTCAACCAAGGTTCAGAACCTCCTGAATCACGTGCACCATTATCATGTGGTGGTTGCAGGCTCAACCAAGGTTTAGCACCTCCTGAAGGAGCTCCAGGAAAGTGAGGAGGATTGGAACGCCTATCGTGATGATGACTTTCATGTTGGTGATCATAGATAATATTGTTGTCAAATGTCTGTGCTTGCTGATTATGAAGAGCTTGGTGTTGCTGATTCTGAAGAGCTTGTTCTTGCTGATTCTGATGAGCTTGGTGTTGCTGATTCTGATGATCTTGGTGTTGCTGATTCTGATGAGCTTGGTGCTGCTGATTCTGATAAGCTTCGTTTTGCTGATTCTGAAGAGCTTGGTGTTGCTGATTCTGATGAGCTTTATATTGCTGATTCGGAAGAGCTTGTTGTCGCGGGTCAAACAAATTTTGGTATTTTCCCAAATGAGCACCACGTCCAGAATAATAATCTTGATAATTAGTAGCAGGTATTGGAGGGTAAGCAGGAAAAGCGTATCTCTTGGTAAAATATTCATAATGTTGGTAAGCTTGATAATCTCTTACATCTTTGTGATAATGAAGTGGTTCTTTATCCAGGTAAGCAGGTAGTCGATTAGAATAAGTAACCTCGCCTACACCACTTCGATTAATCACACGAGCTTCCTGCAGTGCAGGTGAATCACGAATACGTCCGTTCATGTTCAAATCCCTAGTTTTGTGTCCGGTGGGTCTTCCTTTTTTCACCGGTCCTGTAGGTTTGTCAGCCAGGTCTATTACTTTAGTGGAACCTTCAACATTTTTAGAAGACTCGGGTTCTTTCCCTTTGGGGAGTCTTGGGGTCCGCGATGCTTCTGTAAAAATAAAAATGTACCAAAATATAGATGAAACTCATCATATCTGATCCGAAAGATCTCATCGATATTGACCGAGGATCTACATTTGCCAAGTATATAAAAAAATATTATCATGATGCTTGCCAGTTCCGCTGAAGAAAAGTATGAAGAAGAAGAGAAGAGCGCCGAAGACGGGCCTCATTTTCTCTTAGCGCAGATAAAACTGTCTCTTTTCGAATCTTGTGAGGGACAACGTGTAATTCACCAGGAATCTGCTACCCAATATATAATATATACCAGTCATCTCACGTACATTTGGAGGTAGCGGAGGGAAAAATAGATAGAGCGTGGTATACTTAATACCTTATCATTTATATTCCTTAAATCTTTAACGATTGTGATAATGCTGCACAGGCTTTCAATGTTTCATAACTGAGTTACAGCTTGAGGGCAAGCGCGTAATTGAAATCTTGATATGAGACATTTTTACAATCAAGTGAAACTTTATCCTAACATTTTTAAAATTTTTCATATACCATTCTAAAATTTATTTTTTTTGGCAGTAGCCCCCCGTAGATACGAAATATCTGTACGGGTGCTTCCAAACGACTGACTTTTCAATGTCAAATTTTGATAGCAACTAGAGTTTCAATCATTTTAATGTTTCAAACAATGCTAAATTGGACGACAAAATAAATTTTTCATTGCTCTATTATAATAAATATAGGTGATGGAAAAGAAAACACCTTGAATATAATATTTTCAGTAAATAATGACTGTATTTAAAAAAAAACATAATTTAAAAACATACATGTACACTGACATATACCCAAAAGAGTTCCTAAAATTATACGAGTTCCTGAGCATTATTTTCCAGAACCAGATTCAGGACCTCCATAATTACCCCATTGATGTGTAGGGTAAGGAGAAGCACCATACCCATAAGTTCCAGAACGTTCAGAATGACCCTCAGGATATGGCGGTGAAGAAAGAGCAGATTCGCCATAATGTTCTAGAAAATGTTCGTAACATTCCCTATCATTTCTTAGTTTCTCTAGAGTGAGATTTTGTTTGTCTTGGAAAGGTTTTAATTGAGAATGAAAATCCGGGCGTTTGTTCAAAGGTTTTCGATGAATGTCGTAAGCTTTCTGCAATGCATATGATAATTGGGGTTGATAAGTAGTAGGTATTCTGCGAGGTTCTTTATTCAAATTCATAACTCGTCTCTTGCCATGTTTAATTTCTTGCTTTTCTTCATTGATTGGGAGATTCAAATCTGGAACATTAGGTTGTTGAATCTCACCATTTTCGATTGCCCTAGTAGACATACCCTCAGTCGTAAATGGACCGTTATTCTCTCTGGATTTTTTTATACTATCTGATGATTCTGTAAAAAGCCAAATATACAAAAATATGGGCAAAACTAATCATATCTGATTCAAACGATCTCATAGATATTTACCTCCTGCACCTGGTTGGCGGGATGTATTTGGAAGATCAAGGTCTTGATGAATAGGTCTATGCAAATCAAGCGCACGATTTTTCATTTTAATATCGCGTCTTCTAGGGGTGGCATTCAAAATTATACTCCTCGCATCTTCTTTATCTTTGAAAGACGAGAGATTTTTAGTGGTGATTTTTTTCAGACCTGCTGCTTCTGAAAGGAGGAAAATATATAAAAATATAGATAAAGCTCATAATATTAGATATAAATGATCCAAATGATGACCGAGGATCTACTTGTGCCAATTATTGAAAAGAATTATTGTTATGATACTCACCAATTTCAATGAAGAAAATCATGAAGATAAGGACAAGAGTACCGAAAAGGTGACTCATTTTCTTTCTATGTGATCAAAACCAACTCGTTTCGATTCTCGTGAGGAGCAACTTATGATTTTCCACGAATCCGCTTGCGAATATATATAATCATCGTTTGACGTAATATGTGTATAGCGGATTGGAAAATTGATAAGAATACATACAGTTATCAACTTTCTATTTAATTTACTTCATATTTTTTTTCTAATATTCTAAGATGTAAGTATAGCTAAGCATATGACATTTATTTTCGACAAAACAAAGACATTATACACCTGAATCAAGAATGTTGGCACTATATGAATATAGTGCTGATGAGATAAGATTAATTTTGACAAAAGTTTGAAGTTAATTGACTTCACAGTTTATCTTACAATGAAATGAATGATAGGGACCTATTTGAAATGAAAATAGTTGAAATTATTAACAGAACTAGTTTCAAAAATTTTGTAATATTTTCAAACTTGGACTAACAATTATTTTATGTCTCCTATTTCTTATTAACCAACCGAATCCCCTTCCTTCTCTTTTTTATTCCTTTCGTCTTCTTTGTTTCTATTATTATCAAATCACAATATGAAAGCATGCAGAATATTTACCAACGTTTTGGTGCTCATAAAGCCCCCTTATTAAGGTAAGAAAAATTAAAGTATGTAGGAACAACGACAAAGCAACGACGCTATCTCCTCGATAACTGAGATCTAAGTGTGGGTCAAAAGGAAAATCCGTTAAAAACAAACAAGAAATAAGAGAAATTCAAGACGCATGAAAACCTATTGCTAAATTTAATTGATCATATTAGAATAAATATTGTTCCATTTATCCAAATCCGTTTCCAAATTAAGAGACAACTTATTTTGTTGTTTAATATAAAATATCTCCATGAATTCTCTATTTCTCTCATTACTTTCACCATGTAAAATGTCAACATTATCCCAGTCAAACTCATGGTAAACATCAACAAACCCTCTCGTGTGTCTAGCAAGATTTTTTCTCAAAATTTTTTCTAACTCTTATAACAATGTCTCAAATGAACATCTCTTTTGTGTTTCTCCACCCTAGTATTAAGAAGTCTGACAGTCTGTCCCACGTAAGTCATCTTAGAGATGTTGCAAACAACACCACCTTTTCCAAATTAATCTCGAGGATCTTCACCAAAAGTTATTATTAAATCAATTTTTAATGGTATACGGAAAATAGTATGAATATTGAATTTTTTAAACATCAATTCAGTAGTTTTCAAAATTTGACCAAAAAAAGGAAGAACAAAAGTATTAAATGAACTTTATTCTCTCATTTATTTCTGATTATCTGTAGATAAAATGTTACTTTGTTTTTTGATTTGTTGAATTCTAATTGTGATATGTTGCTCAATTCAATTCTGTGGGTAATCATGAAGAAAGAGGATATTCCTAACAATATTCTAATTTTCATTGTGAAATAAGATGTGGGACAAACCTAGAGCTCTGACAACTAAGTTTTTGATTACTGAAATTTTGTTTTGAGAAGGATGAGCCGAAAAGAAATTTTAAATTCTACCCGAAAGTGTACTTTTCCTATACCAATTGGTAATGGTATTAGGATCCTGACCTTCAATTACGTCTACGTCCAAACAACTGATTTTCTTTTCTCTATTTCATGGGTAAATTGATGTTTTGGATGAGAACTGTTGAATCATCAATAACTGCCTGCAGCTTTGCTGGATGAACACATAATAAGGCATTATTAACATACCGAAAGTAAAAGGGCAAAAAAATCCAGCTTCTTGAAAGCAAAGATCTCCAAATCCTCCATAACTATGTCTGCTAACATAGGAGAAATGACAATCTATTTACAATTGCCTGCTTAACCAATTCAAGGGTATACTTCGAAAAATTGCGACAACATCCAAAGAAATCATTACATGGTCAACAGGAATAGTTTTTTTAATAATATTATTTTGGGATTCTCAGCTATTGTTAATATTGTATTGAGAACTTATAATTGAGTCTTTGAGTAGCAAATTGAAGTTTCGTTCTAAAAATTTCGTGAGAGTTTCAATAGTTGGAGTAACCATTCTCAAAGGATAGCCATATTTATGAATCTTTCTTAAACCATAACATCTTGCAAGAACTGTGTCTCCGGTATTTATATCAGCCCATCTTATATCTTTTCCTAAAATACTATTTTTTCTCTAATTGTCTAGAATCTTGAAAGTGTCTTTCTTTAATTGTTTTAACGGATTTTCATTCAATGAATCAAAGTTATCACGATTGGACACTAAATCCTCCATATCCCTGATGTAATCTGATTTCTTTATACAGACTGTAATATTGCTTTCATCGGAATTCATGCAAATTATATCAGGGTTGTTTATAAGGAAATCTTTTGTTATCTTGAAACCTTCAGAAATTTCACGATCAATACTACTAATGTGCAAACAATTCTTATCAACAAGGCTCTTTGACAAGTGTAAAGCCTTGTTCCGGAAATCTTGTTGATCTAATATTGGAATTTTGTGTATCCTTGACTCAACATCTTTGACTGTTTTCATAATTTGTTTTGATTTACTTTTCATCACATGGTTACTAAAACCTTCACCTAATTTGAGAATATCTGTATCTGAATCAGGAATTTGAATATTTGCCAAACGTACAAGCCAAGGGTCCTTATTTTCTTCAAAAATCTTGTGTAAATGTAAATTTTGCTCTTGAATATTAGTCTTCTTCTTCTTTATTCATAATGTGTCCCCTAAGGGTTTACATGACTTCCATTTCTTACAACACTTCCTTCTACATGTTTTATGAAATCTTATCCTTACTATTTACACTTATTTACAACTATTTACATAAAATCTTATCACCTAATCTTAATTTACTTATGGTGTTACATAATCATTACTTACAAATCTTTACGCTTCTAATTTAAGCGACTTCCGTTTCCTTTTTCTTTCACTTCTCTTGTACCTCTATTCTGCTATTTTTTTTGCATCCATTCTTTCATTCTTTTTCAATTGCTCCCCTAGCATCCTCTAACTCCTTCATCCACTCTTCCCCCAAACCATCCTCCCCTAGAATCTTTACCACATTATCTTGCCAGCTTCCTTTATCTTCCATTCCTGTCCTACATCCTTCCCATACATGCTCCCATGTTTCCTCTTCCCATTCACAGATTCTGCACTTCCTGTTATCATTCTTTTCCCAATACATACTTGCCCTTACCTCGTTTCCCAATCTAAATCTTGCTATTCTTGTCCATCTTTTCTCTCCCCATCCCTTTTCTAAATACTTTGGCACTCCTTCCTTTTTTATCATCTTATGCCATATATTATATTTTGATTCCTCAATCATCCCCCATCTTTCTATTAATTGTCTTCCTCTCTCCCTTTTTTCCACTTCTTCATAGTTGACTCCAGTCCCGTCTTCTATATCTCTAGCCTTAAAGAACTCCCTCCTTTCTTCCTCCCATTTCGTTAATTCAATCGCCCTCCCTCCCCTTTCCTCTACCTCCATCAAACAGTTTCTCGCTAACTCCCCTCCCTTTCCCTCCCTCAGCTTTGTCTCAAAATTCCATGCCCTCTTTCCCGCTCTAGTACTCAATTTATCCCTTTGCGCTTCTTCTCTCACCATATATCCCGGCGTCCTCCAGTCTACCCCTAGCGTCCACCTTATATACCTTTCTTGTAAACTTTCAATCTCCTTCCTTTCTTTCCATCCCCATATCTCTGCTCCATAAAATAATACCGGCCAAACCAGCGTATCAAATAACCACATTCTCCTTTTCCAATTTTTGTTAAACCTTCTTTTTCCTATTCCCCATATCTGTTTCACTATCCCTGCCGCTTTTTTTATTCTTTCTCTTATATGTATTCCATGATCTCCATTCGTTTGCAAGGTATATCCCAAATACTTAAACTCCTTTACTTCTTCTACCTTTACACGCTTCCATCTCCCATTCCATTCTTTCTTTCTTCCTCCTCCTTTTCTAAACCTCATTATCTTTGTCTTTTCTATATTTACATTCAATTTGTTCCTATCTAAGTATTTCTCCAATCCTGTAATTATTCCTGTCATTCCTTCTTCGTCCTCTGCCATCAACACTATATCGTCCGCGTATGCCAGTGTATATATCTTTTCTTCTCCCATCCTAACTCCTCCCCATCCCTTTCTCTTCATTTCTTCTTCTAAGTCTGAAATTAATATATTAAATAAAAGTGGGCTTAGAGGACATCCTTGCCTTACTCCTCTAACTAACCAGAAACTGTCTCCTACTTGCTCTCCTACCTTTACCCTGCTTTTTGTCTCTCTGAAGATTTCCGATACTCTCTTTATCAAGCCCTCTCGTATACCCTTTTTCACCATAACTTTTTCTATCTCGACTCTGTCTAATGAGTCGAACGCCTCCTTTAAGTCCACGAATATTGCTATCATTGTCCCTTTCTCCCTTTTGATCCTTTTATTTATCAGATAATTCAGAACATATATGTTGTCCATAACCCCCATTCCCTTTCTAAACCCTGTCTGATTCGGTGGCTCTATCTTTTTTTCCCCAACTTCTTTCTTCAATCTCTCTGACAAAACAGTTACATATACTTTATAAAATGTTGGCATTACCGTCACACCTCTATAATCTTTAACCTCCTCCCCTTTGCCTTTCTTCACTATGGGTACCACTGCTCCTTCTTTCCATAACTCTGGCCACCCCTCTCCTCTCCATACTCTATTACATATTATCCATGCCCATTCCTTCAGTTCTGTCCCCCCATATTTCCAGACTTCGTTTGGAATCTCATCTATACCAGGTGCCTTTCCATCTTTCATTATTCCTAACACCTTGCCTATTTCTTACCTTGTTATGTCCTCTTTCTCATCTCATTCTCTACCATATTTCGCTCCTTTCCTAACTTTTCTCTCTACACCTCCTAGCAAATCCATACAATATTTTTTCCATTCTACCATTTCAATATCCTGATTTACTCTTTTTCTTATTTTTCTCTCTCCATTTACTACCTTCCAAACCTCTCCTTCCGTCCTAGCCTTCTCCGCCTCTTCCTCAAACCTTTTATTCTCCTCTTTATTTTGATCGCACAACTCAGTATACTCCTTTTTTCTCCTATATTTTTCCCCATTACTTTTTTCTTTTCTCCATTTTCTTAATTCCTTTCTGACCTCCTTCTTTTTCTCTTTACATTCCTCATCCCATCCCATCCAACTTTGTTCTCATGCTTTTTATCATCGTTAAAAAAATTTCGATTACGAAAAATCTGATGTTTTAAAAGATCAATGATTTTATATTGTTGTGAACATACTTCTAATTCACTTCTAGTTCTGGAAATTTTTATCTTGAAATATTTGAAACTCTCTAAAATCGTTCGAAATCCAGGAATATTTAATAAAATACTTGATTGAAAATATTTAAAATCCTTTAGAATTACTGAAATCCTTGGGAATTTTATAAAATACGAAAATAGAAATATTATGAAAAGTTCAGAATTTTTATCGATTGAAATCCGTGAAAAATCACTCAAAATCTTCGAAATAATAATTAATCCCATAATTAACTCTTGTGTAATCCCTTGGACTCTCTTAAAATCTTCAAAATCTTTTAAATTTTCTTGAAATGTTCAAAAGCTTCAAAAATTTTTTTAAATAATTAAAATCGTTGAAAATTCTATTCTATTCTATTCTATTTTTTTAATGTTTCGAACTTTTTTACGAAAATAGGTAGAATGGCTTTTAGGGCTGGTTGGCAAGAATTATTGTTGAAACAAATTATTATTGTTTATAGCTGTCATTTTCTATGTAATATTAGATAGTTGCGGTTTTTTTCTGAAATTTTTAACTTTTTGTCCTTTTTTCCTAATTAGAATGAAGCAATAATCAATTCAAGGTGGAAAAATAATTATTTAAACAATGTTTATTATTATTAATAATATCATCTTTGCCTGAAGGGAGAAAGTTGCGGTTTTTTCTGCAATTTTTTACTTTTTGTCCATTTTTCACTCAGTGAGGATATAATTGAGGCAGGTTAATGAAAATAGTTATTTAAACAAATTTTCATTGCTTATAACGATCTTCTCTTAGACAAATGCTAGAAAGTTGCGGTTTCTTCTCAAATGTTTAACTTTCATTTTCATTCTTAGTTATGAACAAATAATAAATAAGCAAAAAATCAGGAGAAAAAATGATTTCTTTTTGCTCAGAATCGCCCAGAATGTGCATTTGTTTTTATAATTTGTTTATAAAATGAAAAAATAACAAGTAATCTTACATTTTCATGTCCTTGCATCATGCTAACGATAAAATCTAGCGATTTCAGGGTGAAAATATACTAAAGACGAATAACCTCTAATGTTGATTATTTGTTAACAAAATTTGTTTATAACAATTAACTATACAAGTTAATCATTTTTTTTGTCTTGCTCATACTCTTGTGCATTAAACTCAAGGGACGAGACGTATAAAAAAAATTTTATCTAGAAGGTAAAAAATAAAATTTTAAAAATCGTCATTTTTTCCGTTGTTTGCATTAACATATAAAATTAAATAAACAAGAAAATGAAAAATCTACTCGCACCATTTTTTTTAAAATTTAGTTCTGAGTTATTCAAAAAAAAAAAAGAAAACTGAAATCGGTGCAAAATTGCGTTCTAAATGTCATTTTGAACCTCGATTTCCAATTTCACCCCACTGTGGGGCGTGCTGATATCAAAATATGTGCAATTTAGAAATTTTTTTACGCTTAGCAATAAATTTCTTGCTTTAATTCAAGACAAAAAATTCACTCATATTTTATGGCTAATTATGAAGATAAATGATGAGTTTCAACTCGATTTAGCTAAAATTGACGATTCTGCAGAAAATTGACAAAAAAATATTTTTTTATGGGAAATACGTGTTACACTTCCTGGGGCTTGCGCCACCTCTAAATATCATTTTTTTAAACTAAAAGAATGCATTTATTTTTTTGTGGATTCGAACAAATGAAGAAAAAAATTGGATCACTCTAAAACTCATACATATTCGTTTTAAAATCGCCCAATAAAATGTCCTGTAAGGAAGTTTAATGGTGAGAAGGAGTGATGGTTCACACGCCTCCTCGTTTCTGCTGCATCAATATAAAATGATCCACGGCTCATCGAGAAACCGGCAAACCTTAATAAGATCGTAATTGAAATCATGGTCTCGGTACTAAAATGTCGCAACTGCCTCTAAATTTAGAGGAGTTATGCCCATCCGAGAGCAAAGTATGGGAAAGATATGGTGCAGATAGAGAAGAATGCATCATAATGTGATACCTTGAATAATTTTATTGGCAACTAGCAATAGGTGGTGGCTGGTAAATTGCCATTATATTGGCCGTGCCGAATCTGTGTACAAAACAGCAGTAACCTGATGGTGTCACGCTTAACGGGGAAAACTTACCCGTCTTGACCCTCGGCCCTCGGGACACGCGCTCTTCCCCAAGGACCCTTTCGAATCCGACACTCACTTGTTTACCCTCAGGGCCCCATTCTGGGTGGGGCTGTTTTGACTATTCCACGTACGCGAGAAATTTCGGGAAGAAGTGAAAAATTAAGGGCGTCTTCAAGGTTGCCACAAACACAATTGATGGGAATGTGATCGGCTGGAAGAAGCGTGAAATTTAGGGGTGGGACTCTGAAAAGAAACTGATTTTTTCACCTCAATGTTAAAGCCATGTGGGGTTTATTCATGATTTATTACTCAACCCTCTTATTTTGATTATTTTATGTGGTTAAATAATGAAGTAATTAAGTAAAGTACGTAATTATTCATTATTGTTAATTTTCAGAGCATCGTAGCAAAGAGTTATTGGAAATACATTCTTTGTTGCTACCGTGAAAAAATGAAGTCTGTTCTTTGAAAAATAGCCAAACTCCTAATTTGTTCATGGAAATTGTGTAAATAATTGAAAAACGTTGGAAAGTTGCAAACAGTCTTAGAAACAATCATGGCATAGATATTCGTAGTCAATTCTGTTCTAAAACTGATTTTTTACCTCAAAGTCGACGGCCTTAAGGCCGTGTGGTGTTTATAAATGATTTATTACTCAACCTTCTTCTTTTGATTATTTTATATGGTTAAATAATGAAGTAATTAAGTAAAGTACGTAATTATTCATTATTGTGAATTTTCAGAGCATCGTAGCAAAGACTTATTAGAAATACATTCTTTGTTGCTTCCGTAAAAAATTGAGCACATTCGTTGAAAAATAGCCCAATTCCTAATTTGTTTATGAAAATTGTTTTTGAATAATTAATAAATTTTGTAAATTTGCAACAAATAATAGGAAAATATCATCGAAAAGACATTCGTAGTCATTTCTGTGAAAAATTGAGTCTATTTTTTGCGAAATAGCCAAACTCCTAATTTGTTAAAGTACGTAATTATTCATTATTCTGAATTTTCAGAGCATCGTAGCAAACAGTTATTGGGAATACATTCTTTGTTGCTTCCGTGAAAAAATTAAGCCTATTCTTTGAAAAATAGCCAAACTCCTAATTTGTTATGAAAATTGTTTAAATAATGAATAAATTTTGTAAATTTGCAAACAATCACAGGAAAAAGTCATCTGAAAGATATTTGTAGTCAATTTTGTAAAAAATTCAGCCTATCAGTTGAAAATAGCCAAACTTCTTATTTCTTCATGAAAATCATTGGAATGATTATGACATTTTATAAATTTGCGAACGATCATCAAAAAAAGGCATCGGAAAGATATTCGTAGTGAATTATGTAAAAAATTGGACTTATTCATTGAAAAATAGACAAACTCGTAATGTACTTTTGAAAATTGTTAAAATAATTGATAAAACTTGGTAATTTGCAAACAATCATAGACAAAAGTCATTAGAAAGATATTCGTAGTCAATTCTGTTCTAAAACTGATTTTTTACCTCAAAGCCGATGGCCTTAAGGCCATGTGGTATTTATGAATTATTTATTACTCAACCTTCTTCTTTTGATTATTTTATGTGGTTAAATAATTAAGTAATTAAGTAAAGTACGTAATTATTCATTATTGTGAATTTTCAGAGCATCGTAGCAAAGAGTTATTGGAAATACATTCTTTGTTGCTTCCGTAAGAAAATTAAGCCTATTCGTTGAAAAATAGCCAAATTCCTAATTTGTTCATGGAAATTATTTGAATAATAACTAAATTTTGTAAATTTCCAAACAATCATAGAAAAAAGTCATCGGAAAGATATTCGTATTTATTTCTGTACCAAATTGAGCCTGTTTGTTGAAAAATAGCCAAACTCCTGATTTGCCTATAAGTATTATTTAAATAATTGCTAAATCTTGGAAATTTGTAAACAGTCATAGGAAAAAGTCATCTGAAAGATATTTGTAGTCAATTCTGTTCTTACACGGATTTTTTACCTCAAGGCTATGTCCTTGAAGCCATGTTGGGTTTATTCATGATTCATTACTGAATCTTCTTGTTTTGTTTATTTTGTATGGATGAATAATTAGGTAAAGTACATGATTAAGTAACTTAGTAAAGTACGTAATTCTTAAATGTTGTAAAATTGCAAATTATTTTATGTGGTTAAATAATTAAGTAATTAGGTAAAGTACGTAATTATTCATTATTGTGAATTTTCAGAGCATCGTAGCAAAGAGTTATTGGAAACACATTCTTTGTTGCTTTCGTGAAAAAATTGAGCCTATTCGTTGAAAAATAGCAAAAATCCCAATTTGCTTATGAAAAATGTTTTAATAATAATTGTGCCTATTCCTTAAAAAAAGCCATACATTGAATATGTTCATGAAAATTGTTCACATCATTCATAATTATTATAAATTTGTGAAGTATCGTAGAAAAGAGTTATTGGAAATATGTTCTTTGTTGTTTCCGTAAACAAATTGAGCCTATTCATTGAAAATCAGCCGAATTTCTAATTTGTTTATGAAAATTGTTTAAATAATCCATGAATCTTGGAATTTATCGAACAATAATTAAGAAAGTCACCGGAAAGATATTCGTTGGTAATTCTGTCAAAAATTGAGCCTATTCTTCGAAAAATAGCCAAACTAAAATAATAAATCTTCAACTGAAGTAGTTGAATTTTCATTTTGAGAAATGAATTTTTAACAACAGAAAAACTAATTTTTGAAGCAAGAAGATGAAATTTCAACTTTTATTCTAAATATTGAAATTATACAATTTTTTATCAATGGTTGAACTATCAAGTAAAAGAGACGAATTTTCATCCAAATAGTTAACTTTTCAATCCTGGAGGACGAATTTTCAAAAATCAGTCAAATTTCAGACCAAAGAAGACGACCTTTTACGAAAATACTTGAATTTTCAACAAAAAAATTCAATTTTAAATATAATAGTCAAATTTTAAACTGAACAGTAAAATTTTCAGCCTACACAGATGAGTTTCGACAAAATAGTTGAATTTTCAAAACAAAAAATTAATTACCGACAAATAGTTGAACTATCAAGTAAAAGAGACAAATTTCCAACCAAATAGTTGAATTTTCAATCCTGAAGGACGAATTTTCAAAAAGCAGTTAAATTTCAGACCAAAGGAGATGACTTTTTACGAAAATAAATAAATTTTCCACAAAATAATTCAATTTTAAACATAATAGTCCAATTTTAAACTAAATAGTAAAATGTTCAGCCTAAACAGATGAATTTCAACAAAATAGTTGAATTTTCAACAACAAAAATTGATTACCAACCAATAGTTGAACTATCAAGTAAAACAGACCAATTAAAAAAAAAAAGTTAAAATTCAGACCAAAAGAGATGACTTTTTACGAAAATAGTTGAATTTTCAACAAAATAATTCGATTTCAAACAAAATATTTAAATTTTAAACTAAACAGTAACATTTTTTAACATTTTTTTAACAGTTGAATTCTCAAGAATTAAAGACGAATTTCTTACAAAACAGTTGAATTTTCAACCAAAAAGTTAATTTTCAATCAAATAGTTCAATTTTCAAACCAAAAGAAGAATTTCTAACGAAAAAATTCAATGTTTCAGCTCAAAATACGAATTGTCGACCAAAAATATCAATTTTCAACCAAAAAGTTGAGTTTCAACGGAATAGTTGCTTTTCTTCCAAAATAATAGAAATTGCAAACAAAAAGTTAAATTTTTAACGAAACAGTTAGTTTTTTAAGTTCAAAAGATAATTTTTCTGGAAAACGCTTCAATTTTCAACCCGAAAATATGAATTTGCAACAATAAATTAATTTTTAACAAAACAGTGGAATTTTCAACCCGAAAACATGATTTCGCAACAAAAAGTTCATTTTTAAACAAATAATTTACATTCTCTACCGAAATAATAGAATTTGCAACTCAAAAGACAAATTTTTAACAAAAAAGTACCATGAAACGAGGTAATTTTGGACCCGTGGGGTAAACTCGGATATTCCTAAATTGATACTTTAAATTACTTGAGGGCGTTTTAACCAGAATTTAGTAAAAAATATAGTTGAATTTCTATTAAAAAATAATTAATTTTAACAAAAGTGTTGAAGTTTCAAACAAATAATAAAATTTATATTTCAGAAGATAATCAGAAGATAATTCAGAAGATAATAATAATATTTAAGAAGATAAAAAAAAAATAAATATAAATATAAATACAAGGAAAATAAATAACCAACTAGAATATTATATCAGGGTTACCGCAAAACTTAATTTAAAGATTTTCTTAATTTTTCTTTGGTTAATTTTTCATTCTTCCTGACCAATAATAATTAGAGGCTGAGAACCTTTTATAAATGAAATCAAAAAATTTCGAACTAAAATTGAAAAATGTCCAATTCCCCGACTTTTGCCATTTTTTTCTAAATCCCTGACTTTTCCTTGACCAATAAAGTTCCACTGACCGTTTTAAAAATTGTTATTGGCTAGGCTCTCTAGCGGGCACAAAATCATGAGCATCCCCAGAATGTCTTTGGACGTTCCTAGGATGTCCAATATAAGTTCAATCAACGTCTCTCAGACATCCGATGTCCTAAAGATGTCCGAAAGATGTCCTAAAGATGCCCGAAAGATGTCCTAAAGACGTCTTGAAGACATACGACGTTCTCAGGACATCTTTCGTACTGACATGGACGTCTTAAAAGCATCCCTTGGATGTCCAAAAGACATGATCCAAAAAAACGTCTTAGGGATGTCCCAAAGACGTCACTAGGATATCCTCAATTTTTTTCCCCATGGATCGTTTTTCGCTCACCAGGTTTCTTTCGCACATAAATTTAAATTCAGATTAAATTTCTGTACAATTACTGCGAGTTATTTGTTTCATTTGCGATTTTCCAAAAATTACGTTTATAACTGAAGGATCCCACCCCCTCTCCCCAGTTGGCACAAAAACATGAACATCCCAAAAACGTTTTTGGGACGTTTCTAGGACGTCCTGTGTCAGCCCAATCAACATCTCTCAGACATCCAATGTCCTAAAGATGTCCTAAAGATGTCCTAAAGATGTCCTAAAGACACAGGGTGTTCCCAGGACATCTTTCGCACTGACATTAGACGTCTTAGGAGCATCCCTAGGATGTCCAAAAGACATATTCCAAAAGACGTCTAAGGGATGTCCTGAAGACGTCTCTAGGACATCCTTAATTTCTTTGCCCACTGGGTCCCTACCGTAACAAATCGTAACAAAACCCCTATACGGTCCCAGATGATAAACCTCTATCATAAAAAATGCTATAGTCACATGGAATTCATAAAGTAGCTCCCATTCAATATTAATATACTCATGTATACCCACAATCCACCCAAATCTTTTTTTCACCATGACATTTTATTTCCCCATTAGTCTCGACGACTTTTCAAGAATCCCGTAGGATGAAACGCCGAATTTCATGTCCTCGAAATTTCCAAGAAAGCTTGAGATCAATCAAAAAAGTCGGAGGGTGGCGGTGTTCGCGAAAAAATAGAGGGGGGATTGAAAGAAAAAAAAAGAAGAAGAAGAAAAGAAGAAGAGGATTCGTAAGGTGCGGAACCGCGGGGTTCGAGTAGGTCTCCATGAACGCGTTGCGTCGCTACGGGTTCCCATAGGCAGGTTGGCCCACCCATGGCTTAGCGTTTGCTCTCTTCCTCTTGGCTTGGTCAAGTTGAAAAGACATTTTCTGCCTTGGGAATTGATAGAGTCCTTCGAGCTCGTGACAGCGGGCGGCCTCTGGGTCGCCCCTTCGAGACAAGTCGAGGAGATCTATAATTCTTCGCGTTTCGCACTCTCATTGTTGCCTAAACTATGGATTACGCCATTGTCACATTGTGACTCCGCCGAGGCTTTATTTTCCCGTCGGCGTGAATGCTAGTTTTGGGCATCGTTACCACCTTTCTATAACCGAAGCACTTGACACTTCAAGTTTGTTTTCGCTTTTTCAAAAAGGCCCATTTTTCACCAGGGATG
>CAKNXH010000317.1:41732-53169 GCA_932178445.1 Andricus quercusramuli | reverse complement strand
AAGTTTGTTTTCGCTTTTTCAAAAAGGCCCATTTTTCACCAGGGATGTTACGAATGACGAATCTGAATAGAACATAATGGAGTTGACATAGATAGGAATAGAGAAGTACTTTTCAGACAGGTCAAAAATAATTGGGGTTAATGATTAATATGTAGGATTATAGGGTAATCGGGAAGTTGCTTTTCGCTTTTTCAAAAAGGCCCATTTTTCACCAGGGATGTTACGAATGACGAATCTGAATAGAACATAATGGAGTTGACATAGACAGGAATAGAGAAGTATTTTTCAGACAGGTCAAGAATAATTAGGGTTAATGATTAATATCTAATTTATTTATTGATTTCAACTAAAAATGGCGACTTTTCTACCACAAAAGATGAATTTTTTTATCCAAAATTGCGAATTTTCATTAGGACAGTTCAATTTTTAATAGAATAGTTACATTCGTAACCGAATTAGTTATTTATTAACCTAAAAAGATTGATTTTTAACCAAGAAAATGAAACTTGATCCAAAACCTAAGGTGCAGTCTTCCACTTTTTTTCTTAGTTTTCCCTTTTTTCTTGAAATTCCCCTTTTTCCCCCTATTCTAGAAAAACTTCCCCCTTTTCTCTTTAAATATACGATATTTGAAATAGTACCTATTATTGAATAATAATTAAAGCAATTATAGCACTCAAGTAAATTATTTATGAATAAATAAGATACACGTTTCAAGAGCAGACCATTAAAAATAAATACTCTTAAAAAAAATTTGAAGACGAAACATTTTGAAGCAAGTTGAAAATGTGAAAACTGGAGACAGAACTTATTATCCAATATAAAATTGGAACAGTTACAAAATGTATAGTACTTTTTAAATAAGTATTAGGAGACTAACATTTTAGTTGTAACATTTTTAATTTTTTTTTAGTCTTTGCTTGACAATTTAACTATTGTTGAAACTGTTTTTTCGTTGAAAACTCAACTCTTGTTGAAAATTCGCGTTTTCGGATTAAAGATTCAACTGTTTTGTAGAAGTTTTGAATTTTTCTCTGGAAAATTCAATAGTTTGATAGAGAATTCAACTGATTGGTCGAATTTTGAATTTCTTTGTTAAAAATTAGTTTGTAGTAAAATTTCATCATTTTAGTTAAAACTTTTGTTTGTTTGTGGAAAATTAGATTTTTAACTAAAAATTGTAATGATTGGTTGAAAATTCATTTTTGTCATTGAAAATTAACTTTCTGAAACGAAAATGTAACAATTCAACTATTATTTTAAGAATTATCTTATTTCTTGACAATTTGAAAATGCGAAATTTTAAATTGTATTTCTCGCTCAGTTACAATTTTTTTGAAAATGTGCAAAAACATGTTTTTTCATTCAATCATATGCAGACATTTTTAAAAAAGTTGAATATGTCGAACCTGAAATTTATTCAGCTTGAACCAAAGAAATATTTTTTTATTTTGCTTTTCAGAGAAGAATTGTTGTCGTGAGTTAGGATTTTTGGGATTTCATATCTTTTTTGCGATTTTGGAACGTCATAAATAACACCAAAAATTTTTGTTTTTTCCATGAATAAAAAATAATAGCATGTTTCCTTGGTTCAAGCTGACTCAATTTCAGGTTCGAATCAATCCAAAAAACATGTTTTTGTATATTTTCAAAGAATTTTACATAAGGCAATTTTTTTTGAATTCAAAAGAAAATTTTCTTACTTATTTTGGATGCCAACCCACAGATTGTTATCCCTCAGCTCAAAATATTCGATGAATTTTACCATTTTTACTTCGCTCTACTGAAGAGTTTAGTTTTAAATTTACATTAAAAGTATTAATTATAGTAGGGATGAAATTACAAATCTTGGAAAGAAATATTTATGAGAACTATGTTAAAAATATCAAAATTGTGTATTTAACTAATTTTATTTTTTCCCACACTTTTTTATATCACTCTGGATGGATTTCTAACAATCTAAGTATATCCAATTTTTAAAAATAAATCTTTAATGGCAGAAATCATTTACAATTATTTAAAAATGTAACATTTCTTACAAAAGATTGTTTGTTCTTTTCGGCATATGAAAATAAATGTTTAATCTTTCCCCTATTTTCCCCTTTTTCGTGAGAAAATCACCCTATTTCCCCTTTCGTCTAGAACCAAGAAATTTTTGTATCCTGACATCAACTTCAAACTTATGTCAAAGAACAAATTTTTACCATAAAAAACCGTAATTTTAAATATTATGCATTACCATGATAACCTTCTGACTCTTCAATAAAGTGTATCGATATTATAGGTCAATCGATTCGTCTCGAATCAAAACATTTTTTCTATTCTCGCATCAACTTCAAATTATAAGAATGGAGAAATTTTCATTATAAAAATCGATTTTTAATATAATATAAATGACAATAACTTCCTGACTATTCAATGCAATGTATTACTATTGTAGGTCAATCGATTATTCTCGAACCAACAAATCTTTTATAGCCATGCATCAACTTTGAATTATGTTGAAGAAAAAATTTTTACTATAAAAAACCGTATTTTCAAATTTTATGCATTACCATGACAACCCTCTAACTCATCAATAAAGTGTGTCAATATTATAAGTCAATCGATTGGTTTCGAATCAGTACATCTTTTCTATTCACGCATCAAGTTTATATTATGAGAATGAAGAAATTTTCACTATAAAAATCGATTTTTAATATAATATAAATGACCATAACTTACTTACTCTTTAACAAAATGTATTCATATTATAGGTCAATCGATTCTTCTCGAACCAAGGATTTTTTTTTATTCTTCCATCAACTTCGTATTATGTAGAGAAAAAAGTTTTACTATAAAAAACCGTATTTTAAAATATTATGCATTACCATGATAACTTTCTCACTCTCCCATGAAGTGAATCGATATTATGAGTCAATCATTTCTTCTCGAATCAACTCATCTTTTCTATTCTTGCATCAACTTTAAATTATGAACAGAAGGACATTTTCTTATAAAATCAATTTCAAATATAATATAAATGACAATAACTTCTTTACTGTTTATCGAAATGTATGATTATTATAGGTCAATCGATTCGTCTCGAATCAAAGATTTTTTTTCATTCTTGCATCAACTTTGAGTTATGTTGAAGAAAAAATTTTGAGTATAAAAAAACGTATTTTCAAATAATATGCATTACCATGACAACTTTCTCACTCTTTTATAAAATGTATCAATATTATAAGTCAATCGATTCGTCTCGAATTAACACATCTTTTTTGTTCTTGTATCAACTTCAAATTGAGAATAAGAAAGTTTTTACTGCAAAAATCGATTTCTAATATAATATAAATGAGCATAACTTCCTCATTCTTCAAAAAAATGTATTATTATTATAGGTCAATCGATTCGTCTCGAACCGCGGATATTTTTTCATTTCTGCATCAAATCCTAATTATGTTGAAGAAAAAAAGTTTCACTATAAAAAAATCCGTATTTTCGAATATTATGCATTGCCATTTTTAAACAATAAATATACATTTTCAGCCTAATGGTCGAATTTTCAATAAAAAAACATTCAACTTCAACCAAAAACAGTTACTTTTTCAAAGAACCAGTTTCATTTTGAAGCCAGAAGTTAAAATTTTCAGAAGACAGTTGAATTTTCAACCCGAACAGCTTAATTTTCAATAAAAAGCTGAATTCAACAAAAAATGTAATGGATGACATTTTAATCAAAAAAGATTAAATGTCTGTCAAAAGAGATGAATTTTAAAGCCAGAAAGACGAAATTTTAACAAAATATATAAATTTCCAGTTAAAAAGTTTAATATTCAACTCTGTGAAGAATAAAATTCTTAACAAAATAGCTGAAGTTTTAAGCAAATTGGTCAGCTTTCAATCTGAAAAGTTGATTTTTCGAAAAAAATTAATTCTCAGCAAAAACTGTTTTAGTTCATATTTTAACAACAAAAAAATGAATTTATAAAAAAATAGTGAACTTTCCAACTGAAGATTACAATTTTTAACGGAACAACACAATTTTCAAAAAAATAATTTAATTTCAAACCTACAAAGTTGAATTCTGGGAAAAAAATGTGATGGGTGAAATTTTACAAAAAAAATATATATCTGTCAAAAGAAAGGAATTTTTAAACCAGAAAGACAAATTTTCAACAAAAGATGAATTCTAAACGTGAAACATACTAAGTTATTCATGTTGTAACAAAAAAATAAATTTTCAAAAAAATCATTGAATTTTTATCTGAAAATTCATTTCAACAAGGATTATATTCTCAACAGAATAATAGAATTTTGAACACGATAATTAAATTTCAAAACCTACAAAGATTAATTCTCCACAAAAATGTTATGCGTGACATTTTCACAAAAAAGACAACATTTTTGGTAGAAAAGATGAATTTTTAGACAAGAAAGTCGAATTTTCAACAAAATGCCTAATTTTTCTATCAAAGAATTTATTCCTCAAGAAAATAATAAAATTTTCAACATAAAAGTTTAATTTTTAACCAAATTAGTCAATTTTCAACCTACAGAAATGAATTTTCAAACAAAAGATCAGTTTTAAACCAAAAAATATACTTGTTTATATTTCACAAAAAACACGAATTTGTAAAAAAATACATTAATTTTTGAAAAACGAGCGTCACTTTCAACAGAGTAATACATTTCCTAACAAAACAGTTTAATTTTTAACCAAATGCTCGAACTTTTAATAAAAACGGTTCAACTTCAACTAAAAACAGTTGCAAAAGTTTCAATGAAATAGTTGAATTTTGAAAGCAAATAAGTCAAATTTGCTAGAAGACAGTTGAATTATCAATCCAAAAAGTTTAATTTTCAACAAAAATTTTGCATTTTTCACCCAAAAAGATGAAATTTCAAACAAAAATGATAAAATTCCAACAAAAGCATGAATGTTTAACAAAGTACATTAATATTAAACAATAAGCTTAATTTTCAACAAAATAATAATTTTCTAAACAAAGCAGTCGAATATTTAACCTAATGGTCGAATTTCTAATAGAAAAGAATGAATTTCAACCAAAAACAGTTGCATTTTCAATGATATAGGAAAATTTTTTACCAAAAAAGACAAATTTTTTAATAAAAAGGGTAAATTTCCAACAAAAAATGAAAAATTCACATTTTAAGTTAAAAAATTAATTTTTAACAACAAAAAACGAATTTTTATAAATCTAAAAATTTTTCTTAACAAATAATGTTAATGTTTTAAACAAAAAAGAACGATTCAAGTTTGAATATTTGTGATTGAACAATTTAGCATTAAAAACGCACATTCATAATTTCTACGCAAAATCCTTCATTTTTTAATTTAAATAATTTTTTGATTTTTTTAGATTTCAAATGTGGATCGTTCTAAATTGTATATTTTCCAAATAAAAGCCTTCATTCTTGAACCTTGTTATTGAAAATTTTCGAAATTTAATCATTCTAAACTCATATCGTTTGAAAAGAAGTAATTTTATTGAAACACATTCAAGAGAAAAAAATATGGAATTAAAGCGTTTAAAACTGAATAATTATGTGTTGAAATTTGAAAAAAAAATCAGGTTCAAAAAGTTGTTCAAATTGAATTAAATTTCAAAAGGGAAGCCTAATAACCTAAGCAATTTTTAATTTTCATATATAATAATTTGAGAATACACCTTCCAAATTGAACGATTTTAAACTGAAAATGATTAAATATGAACAATTTTGAAATGAGTACCGAGCTCCATTTATAATTGAGCAATTGTAAACATATAATTGAAAAATCTTCAATTGGTAATTTTACAAATCAAGTCATTTCAAAATGAACGATATTGGAATGTTGAAGGTTTCATAAATTAACAATGCTTGATATATTTTCTTGTATGATCAAAAAAAGTTGAAAGAGGAAAATGATTATAGTTATTTCAAAATTGATGAAATTTCCCGATTTAAAGACAATTAGAGTTTGGAAATTTAAATGTTCATGAAAACATTCCTACATTCAGAAGTATTTTATGTCAGGAAGCAGTTTAGATTGTTAAATTTCATCCCTAAAAGGGGATCAAATTTTGAGTAATGATGATTTCAAATTCAACATTCATTTGAATCATTTTTCCGAATTGAATAATTATTTCCGAACTTTACAATTATATACTCCTCGCTTCGTATGTAAATATGTACACAGTAGGTCTCCATCCTTCAAAAAAGGAAGAACGAATAAAAAAAAGTGATTGAAAAGACTGAATCTCGATGAATACGTAATGTCTCCAAAGAAAAAAGAAATGAGATAACTTCACTTAGTGCGAAATGGATCTGGTTCACTGGATTCCGGACCTTTTTCGAGAGAGAGAGAAAAAAAAAAAGAGCGATATGGGCCATCGAATTTGAGAATGGAGATTGAGTAGCAGAGCTGAGCCAAGAGGCCCGAGAGAAAGAAAGACTCTCGTGGTCACGGGGAACGTGTCAGGAATCACTTAGGTTCTCGAGTGGCTAACAATGACACAGGTTCATACAAGCATCAGCCGAACAAACCATAGAGGTATCCAAGTGTATTTGGTTCATACGATGCTACATGTGTGGTTGAGAGTGAGGTTTATGCCGGAGCATTCAAACTATTGGCCCGTAGACATTGACGTGGGCCACAATGCGGAGACTAATCGAGCCGCGATACATATATCGATTAGTATCGATATACGACCGAGGTCTCCAGTCCAACAGGAATAGCAATAGCTTTGCAGAAGAGCGACTGGCCGGCCGGCCTGAACCCATTGTTGCTCTGATGGACATTGTGCTCCTGCGGCCTCTTCGAATCGACATTATTCGACGACTCTCTCTGGTCTACAATCCTACATCTCTCTCTACTATCTCTGGTTCCATTTCACCCCCTTTGTCTTCTGCGTCCCTCCTGTTAGGACCCTGACACCTGAGAGTCCCCAGAGAAACCTGCTAAGTGATTTCTTGCTGCTGATGTAATTGGTCCATTGATATGGATATTCAAATTGACCATCTAGTGAATAAGTTATCCGTTCTTTACTTGAGGCTGACAAACTCAATCCACAGGTACAATTGATGAGAATTGGTGGTTCCAAATTGTTTCTACTATTCTTAATGGGAAAATCCCTTCTAAATCTTTTCTAAGGAAAAGCCTTCTAAGTGATGCAACAAACTGTTACAAATCTTATTCAATTTCTGAATCGCATCAGAGATTTTGACATACCCTCCTTGTCTTAAGCTTGATCCACACATTCGCTAATCGGCGAGTGCCGAAAAAAAGTTTGCTTAGTACCTAGTAGTGCGGATAGGTGTCCTCTAGGCGAATGCTCGCTACTTGTGCTATCCATCACTTGCCGAACTTCCAACGCATATGTGTGGATCGATTTTTACGTGTACTTTCTGTATGGACCCTGACACGCAAGAGTCTCTAGAGAAACCTGTTAAGTGATTTTGCCATCATGATTTAATTGGTCCATTGATATCACACTAAATGTGAATGTATCAATTTGATCTGCAACAGATTGATCAGATAATGTAGCAGTCTGTTGTTTCTTTACATTGATACAGATTATTTTTGCTGCACCTAATTTGAAAATTTCGTTCCATCTCGCTGGGAGTTGAAGTAAAAAACTACCGTCTATTGTTTCTGCTGCAAAACTCTAAAAACAATTGACATCAGGTGACGTTTTGTAACTCAAGTCCGAGGGAAAGGTACCTTGGTAAGTAACACCATTTACACTACCAAGGTTAATTTTTGTTGCTGAATGACTCAATACACAGATACATATAGCAAAAACTGGTGCAAACATGCATTCCAATAAACCGTCTCAAATCATGTTCAATTTCTGAATTGCATTACAGATTTTGACATATCGCCTTTGTCTAACTTGTCCTTCCTGTTAGCGAGAATCCCTAGAGAAACCTGATCAGCGGTTGCATGCTGATAATGTAATTGGTCCACTGATAGGTCCTATTCAAATAGATCATCTATCTCAAAAAATCCGTTCTTCACCCGAATCTGATGGACTCAATCCACAGTTGCATACAATTAAAACTAGCGGTTCTGATTTGCTTTTACTCTTTGTACTCGGAAGATATACATGCAATCCAAAGTGATGCAACAAACCTTTTTCATCAAATTCTGAACTGCATTAGATACAAACCTTCGTCTTCCGCCTCCTTCCTGGAAGAACCCTGACACGCGAGAATCTCCAAAGATACCTGTTAAGTGATTTCTCGATGATGTAATTGGCCCATTGATACAGCCTATTCAAATTGACCACCTATCTCGAAAAGCCATCTGTTCTTTCTACCTGAGGCTGATCAAAACTAGTGGCTTCACTTTGTTTTAACTTTTTATAACACCTACATCAATATGCATTCCATAGAAGTGATGCAACAAACCTTTTCCAATTCTTATTCAACTTCTGAATTGCATTAGAGATTTTGACATACCTCAGATTCCAGATGAAACGTTTAGTCCAAAAACGTCATCGAAATACCATAAGAGGTGGAATTCGTGAGGAATAATGGAGCGTCAAAATATGTCAAGAAAACGTCAAAACGTAGGATGAAATGTGAAGCAAAATGTTCTATAGGTAGAAGCACCTCTCTAAAAGAGGATCGCGGACACCCTCTTGTAACCGAATACGAGTCTCTCTTCTCTCCATCTCTCTCTGCATTTCCCCTTCATATGTTTTTCCCCTTTCTCTCTCTTTTTCGTGCATCTCTATCTTCTTCTTGACGTCCTTAGAAAAGGTATGCATGCTCAAATAAATGTATCCAGACATGACCAACAATAGAACAAGATCCCATAGTTTCAGGTCAGCAACGTCGTTTCGAGTGTGAAAAGGCGAACCACACCCATGCGTGTATCGTACAGCCACTTCACCAGCAGAAATACAATCTGTCCTATTCCAAGAAGGTGCGGGACCATTTTTAACGATCGCATAATCAAGAATATTATGTAGTTTCTCCTGGCTTGGGTCTCTGAAAGAAAAATGGAATGGTTCATTCGATGAGACTATGAGAGACTCTTGTTCGAATTTTTCAACTTTATTAAGACTCATTTGTTCGAGACCAAGAAGTATCTCTTTACTAATGGGGAATTAATTATATAAGTGATAATACCGGTTTTTGGGAGTAAATATTTATAAGTTTAGAGTGAGTTAGAATAAAAAAAGATGTAGGGTAATCGGAACAATGATTGATCACCCGACAACGATTGGACACCTTGTTTAAACTTGCTGATATTAAATTTTAGCGAAACGTTGTTGAAGCTAGCTATTTAACATCAAAGTTAATTGTATAAAATTATTATTTTTGATTTGTTATGATAGATTTTAATTTAGAATTGTGTATTTCGATTGAATTTGGTAATTGAAGATATACGAGATTGGCCACCCTATCCGAAAAGAAAATTACTTATATCTTCGCGAGAAATTCTTCAAATTTGTTTAAACTTTTTAGACTTCCAATAACTCATTTGTCATTCGAATATGCTAATTACTATGTCTTCGTGAATCTTCACTCTGGGTTTTTACATTATTGTTGATTTCTTTAAATATAAATTATTTTTCACTTTCAACGCTTACGTTGTAGCAATTTGAATCTTCAATCAATTAATTATTCATAAACCTATTACAAAGTTTTGTTCCACTAATTTTTCTCTGTTTAAGTCAATAAAAATTGTTTAAACAATTAAAAATTGATTTAAAAATACATAAAATCTTGTTGTTCATTCCTTTATGAAGATCAATGGAAAAATGAAAAAAGTAATTACTAAAAATTGAGAGTAGAAAAAGGAAAAAGTTTCAAATTAGAAGAGCTTCCTGTATGAAAAATAAACACTGGTACTAGTTAGATAAATTATGGAATATAATTTTCAATTTTTGTTTATGAGAAACATAAAATTTTCTCTTATTACGTCTGGGAAAATTTATAATTTATAAATTTAGGTGAGAACCTAATAAATACGACATCTTCCAGACTAATAATTTCTTATAAATTGAATTTACACGCATGGGCGAATATTGCGTCTTTTTTGTCATTTTTGAATATTTTCCCTTTTCAAATAAATTTCAACTATTAGTTTGAATGATACAAAATTTTCCCAGACTTAAAAAAAGAAAATTGTATTCTTCCCATAAATTGAATTTACACGCATTAACGAATATTGCGTGTTTTTTGTCATCTTTAAATATTTTTCTTTTCCAAATATATTTCTACTATCAGTCTGGAATATGTATTTATTAGGCTCTTACCTAAATTCAGTAATTATACATTTTTCCAGACGTAACAAAAAAATTTAATTTTTCTCGTAAATTGAATTTACACGCATTTGCGAATATTGCGTCTCTTTTGTCATTCTTAAACATTTTCCTTTTTAAAATAAATTTCAACCATTAGTCTGTATGATGTATTTATTACGTTCTCAACTATTCGTAATTATACATTTTTCCAGATGTAAAAAAAAATTTAATATTCCTTATAAATTGAATTTACACGCATTAAAGAATATTGCGTCTTTTTTGTCATTTTAAAATATTTTCCCATTCCAAATAAATTTTAACTATTAGTCTAGAAGATGTATTTATTAAACTCTTACATAAATTTTGTAATTATACATTTTTCCAGACGTAAAAAAAAATTTAATATTCCTTATAAATTGAATTTACACGCATTAACGAATATTGCGTCTTTTTTGTCATTATAAAATATTTTCCTTTTCCAAATAAATTTTCACTCTTAGGCTGGCAGAAGTCGTATTTATCACGTTATCATCTAGATTCATTAATTATAAATTTTTTCAGACGTAAAAAAAGAAAATTTAATTTTTTTTTATAAATTGAATTCACACGTATCAAAGAATATTGCGTCTTTTTTGTCATTTTTAAATACTTTCCTTTTTCAAATAAATTTCAAATATTAGTTTGAAAGATGTCGTATTGGTTACGTTCGCACCCAAATTTATTAATTATAAATTTTTCCATACGTAAAAAAAGTAAATTTAATTTTTCTTATAAATTGAATTTACACCCATTGATGAATACTCCGTCTTTTTTATTTATTTTTAAATATTTTCCTTTTCCGAATAAATTTCAACTATTAGGCTGGCAGGTGTCGTATTTATCACGCTCTTACCTAGATTTATTGATTATAAATTTTTTCAGAAGTAAAAAAAGAAAATTTAATTTTTCTTATAAATTGAATTTACGCGCATTGACGAATATTGCGTCTTTTTTGTCATTTTTAAATATTTCCCTTCTTCGAATAAATTCCAACTATTAGCCGGAAGATGCATTTATCATTTTTTTACCTAGATTTATTAATTATACATTTTTCCAGATGTGAAAAAAGGTAATTTGATTTTTCTTATGAATTGAATTTACACGTCTCAAAGAATATTGCGTCTTTTCTGTCATTTTAAAATATTTTCCTTTTC
>CAKNXH010000317.1:6772-37444 GCA_932178445.1 Andricus quercusramuli | reverse complement strand
TGTCTGTTTGGCTGTCTGTTTGTCTGTCTGTCTGTTTGTCTGTCTGTCTGTTCGTCTGTCTCTTAATCTGTCTGTTCGTCTGTTTGTTTGTCTGTTTTTCTGTCTGTTTGTCTGTATGTTTGTCTGTCTGCTTGTTTTTCGTCTGTCTGTCTGTTTGCCTGTTTGTCTGACTGTTTGTCTGCTTGTTTTTCTGTTTGTTTGTCTGTTTGTCTGTCTGTTTGTCTGTCTGTTTGTCTGTATGTTTGGCTGTCTGTTTGTCTGTCTGTTTGTCTGTCTGTTCGTCTGTCTCTTAATATGTCTGTTCGTCTGTTTGTCTGTCTGTTTTTCTGTCTGCTTGTCTGTCTGTTTGTCTGTCTGTTTGTTTTTTTCGTCTGTCTGTCTGATTGTATGTTTGTCTGTTTATCTGTCCGTTTGTCTGTCTGTTTGTCTGACTGTTTGTCTGTTTGTTTGTCTGTTTGTCTGTCTATTTGTCTGTCTGTTTGTCTGTCTCTTTATCTGTCTGTTTGTCAGTCTGTTTGTCTGTCTATAGATTTTTAGTTTGTTAGGACGATAACTTTCAAAAGAATTAACCTATTGGATTGGGCTTTCGTATACTCTTTAAGTGTCCCAAAATGAAGTTCAAGTTCGTTAGCCAGCCATTTTGTATAAATAAAGGTAAATAAATGGAATAATTGAATAATTCATTAATAGCGTCAATTTAATTGAAAATGACCATTTTTGCGCTAAAATGGCCCTTAGCGACCGTTTAATGTTATTGTCAATAATATCAATGAATCAAAATCAGAGGTCATTTTCTCGGCAAAAGGAACAATTTATAGGTGTGCCAAGTTGAATTGAAAAAAATGCAAAAATAATCACCCTAATATTTACATATTTCAAGCCATTTCGAATGGCTGACGAAAAAGCGGCTGAACTCGGGAGGTGGTTTTTTGCAGTTTTCCTCTCCTCTGGCCAAACCTTCAGGAAAATGCGTGTACTTCCAACAAAGTCAGACCAGCCTAGTAAGACAATAATAATAATGATGATATGTGACACTTTTCAGGCGGATGAAAAATACAATTTATATCCGTATCGATACATTATATTATCGACACAATAATTAGTTTTCTAACAAAAAACGAACCTTCAACGAAATATACGAATTTTCAATAAAGTAGTTTGATTGTCAACTAAAAATATAAGTTTTCAACAAAAAATGGAGCACTGATAATTTTCAATAAAAAAAAAATTACGTTTCAACAAAAAAAAACGTGTTATTAATCCGTTGAGTTCAACGGATAAAGACGAATTTTGATCAAAATAGTTGAATCTTCAACCATATAGAATAATTTTTAAGAAAGAAGATTAATTTTTTCCCCAAATAGATGAATTTTCAATAAAATATTTGAATGTCTAAGCTAGAAAGTCTAAATTTTTCAGAAATCAGTGTAACTTTTAAACCGGAAGAGAAAAATTTTTAACAAAAAAGATAAATTTTCTACTTGAACAGACAAATCTTCAACACAATAGATTATTTCACCAAATAGTTGAATTTTTAACTTAGAAAGCATACATTTTCAACCAAGAATGGAATAGTTAAATTTCCAGATACAAAGACTGAACTTTGAAAAAAAGAAAGAATTTCCAACAAAATATTCAAATTTTGAAATGAATAATTCAATGTTCAACCCAATAATTTACTTTTCTCACAAAATATTTGGATTTTCAACAAAAAAGTTAATTTTCAGCAATTATTGAATTTTCAACCAAACAGTTGAATTTTTAACCAAGAAAATTAGTCTTCGACCAAAAACGAAATTATATAAGAAATATTAGGCAAAAATAATGTTTATAATTAACAGTTTTTTTCAGAATAAATGTTTGTAAATCGAAATTTGACTATGCTAAAATCTTGTAAGCATAAAATTAACTATTTTATCTCGTTTTGATTCGTTCTTGGCTAAACGTTTATTTTTAGTTGAAAATTCAACTATTTCCTTAAAAATTTATCTTTGTGGTTGAAAAATTCATCTGTTTTTGTAGAAATTCATTTTTTTTAATAGAAAATGCAACTATCTTGTTAAAAAATCAATCTGTTTCGAGTGAAATTTAATTATTTTTATAGTTTACATTTCCGTGTTGAAAATTAGTATTTTGGCCCAAAAGTTTAATAATTTGATAGAAAATTAAACCATTTTATCAAAAGTTGAAAAATTTATTAAAAATTCATTTTTTCCATTCAAAGTGTCATCATTTTGGTTAAAAATTAATTTCTTTGGTCGAAAATTTAACCATTCTTTCAAAAATTCATTATGTTGTTGACAGTTTATTTTTTAAACGTAAAAATTAAATATCAGATTTTTGGTTAAAAATGTATCGTTTTCAGCTAAAAATTCATCTAGCTAAAAATTCATGAATTTTGTTAAAAATTTGTTCTTTTCTGTGGAAAATTAAACCTTTTGGTTGAAAATTCATGTATTTTGTTGGCAAATTGGCCTTTTTCGGTAAAAACTTTTTTTTCGGCTACAAATTTACAATGTACAATTTCGGTTACAAAAAAATGTGGTTAAAAATCAATATGTTTAGTTGAGGAGTAAAGTATTTTGTTAAAAATTTGTAGCAATTATTATATTTTTATTATAAATTTCATATGTTAGGGTTGGGAATTGAATTTGTATCATATAAAACTCGTCTTTCAAAAACATTCAATCAAATGATTATTAGTTTGCATCGTACAAAAATGATTTCTTTGATTGAAAATTAATTTTTTCTGAATAAAAATTCTACTGTTCCATTTTTTTTTTGAAAATTATCTTTTTAGTTTGAAAATTCAACTATTTGTTACAAAAATTCATGTTTTTTATTGAGAATTTTTTTGTCATTTTTGCTTGAAAATTCCACATTTCGAATGACATTTTTTTCTTTATTGACTGAAAATTTTGTTTGTTTGAAAATTCGGAAAAACGAAAATAGAACCATGTGGGAAAGTAGTGTATAAGGAACCTAACAAAGTATAATAATTTGGATTTGATTGATAAAGGTCTTAGTTTTCCACATTATCAAAAAAAAAAAAATCTTATTTTTGAAATTTTAATATTTCGGTGGACGTCAGTTTTTTTATATGACTGGAAGCATTAAACAATTCTTCAAATGTTTACACATTTTTATTAGCGGCATCATCATAGATTGTTGATGTCTGACCACTGGTTCCAAAAAATAATTTTAAAATTTATGAAAATGGAAGGAGAATTTTCGCAGGTTTCTATAACGCTTTTACTGGCAAAAATAATATTTAAAGTCTATTGAAAAAAAAAATGATTCAAGAAAATTAAAAATTGAATTTATACATAATGTAAAAGAATTTACGTCTAAGAAAATATCGAAATAATGAAAATGAGAATTCTTTGAAACATATTTTGTTGCTCCATATTCGATTTCTTAAATATTCTTTTTTCGACACACCCTAGTTTTTTGGACTTTTTTGTTAGCGTATATCAATCGAATCCAAATTGATTATACTTTGTTAGCGTCCTTATAAGCTACTTCTTCGCGTAGTTCCATGTTCAGTTTCCGAAATTTTGTTTTCTCTACACACCCTAGTTTTATTTTTTTATTTTTTGTTGATGTTTATCGATTAAATCCTCATTAGTTATGCTTTTCCAGGGTCCTCATATGCTACTTTTCCACATAGCTTCATTCCCGTTTTCCAATTTTTGTTGACCTACCTTAGTAGTCACCTTTGCGGCTTCGGCTATTACACATAGAAAAAAGTCAAACCAAGTCTTAGACTTGTAATATTTTATCGTACAATAACTTCATTCAATTTTTTACCACAAAATAAGTGCACCTTCAATAAATATTTACACTATATTGCGTAAAAAATATCCAAAATGTCAGCTCCGTAATTGTCCCAAATTAAAATATTTTGCGCCAATCCATAAAATTTATTTCTCTATGTTATGTTACCTTCCAGTATCTATATTATTTGAATCCAAGTATATAGTTGATTTTTAAGTGCGTTACAATGGTACAGAAATGACTGTTAAAGTTTCTAAATAAAGCGATGCACTTTGTCACATTATATTTCAAATAATTTTGATTATCATACACTCTCACGATTTTTAAATCTCGCGGTTCATTTAAACGCAATTTACTGAAATTATTTCGAAGTTTGACTCTCAAACTATCTAACCGACGCTCGATGGAATTTTTCTTACGCGAAATCATTCGACAACTGTGATGGTTTGTTCACAAAACAGTCCGTACAAAAAATCCTGTCAGCTCCAAAATGCAACAAATCGCTTAAAGTAAATGAAGTCTATCAGTGATTTTGAGTTTATTTACAGTTACAGTCTAGGCACAAACTGCCGGTGTGCGGAAAAAAGTAGAAGTTAAAAAATTCAAGAGAAAAATGTAAGTTTAGTTATAAATGTCAGCTCCATAATGGTCAGCTCCATAATGAAAATATTACGGTTTCTAATAAGATTTATTAGGGTGGCCTCCCATGGTAGCGTCAAACTTGGCGTAAAACGCAAAACCGCAAATCACCAGACATTGCAGCCAATGACTGTGATTCTGTGGATTACTAGGAGAATATCATTGGCTGAATTATCTAGTGATTTGACTGTTTGCGTTTTCCGCGAAGATTGACGCTGCCATGGGACGTCACCCTTATTGCTGGAAAACTTTGCAAACATTTTTCAAAAGGACAATTAAACTACACTATATCCAAAAATATATGTGTAAAATCAAGAAAAAGTAAAACAGATGATAAAAATGAGCAACCTACAACTCAGGGAAAAAGTGTACAATCCAAGAGTCTCAAATATAAAAAAGAATAAAAAAAGTCTGCAAATATTGATGCCTCAGCACACGGAGAAAAATAGATATTAGAGCAGACTATCTAGATATTACTAGTTAATATCTTAGAGATTTAACTATGGGACAGAAATCTAGATACTGAAGTAGAGCATCCATAGATATTAAAAAGAAGATTTTATCTGACAATATCCAAGATATTAAAGGGCAGAATCTAAGATATTCAAAAAATATTCGTTAATTGTGCAAAAATTACCTGTAAAGCATGCCTATTTCTATAAAATACAAAAGTATTTTATATCGTAGTCCTCTGATTTGGTTATCCGAATACTCAAACATTCGCCTTTTCTTATTCATTATTATTGAATTTTCGACTAGAGCTGATAACACGCTGTCCAAGGCTAATATAATTGATGCCTGTAGTGCCGAGTCCTCATATTCTCTCGAGAAAATTATGATATTATATCCAACAACACTCAATCCATTTTCCACTAGAACTTTTAACGCAATATTTATCCGAAAAACCACAACACACACGACGAATGCTCAAGGTACGGACAAAGCGGGGTTAAAATCTTTTGTCGCCACGCCACACGTCAACGACATTGCTCCGATAAAATTTCGCTTTTTTAGTATCTCAGATATTAACGGTTAATATCTCACATTTTATATTTCCAATGTACGCAGATATTGCCCTTCAATATCTTGTATATTGAGTAGAAGATATTAGATATTATGCCGTAATATCTGTATAATATGGTTAAATGTCAAAATTTTCAATATCTACATTTCAATATCTATTTTTCTCCGTGCAGTACGACCAAAAACTTCGTATGAAAAAGAATTAGAAACAAGTTATTACCTCTTTTCTGCAAATACTCAGTTCAGTTTTAACTAACGAACTTATCATTTTTCAAGTTAAATAAATGCCTTTAAATAAATCACCATATTGCTCTTTAACTCTAGTTAAGAGTATTATAATATTTAGAAAAATGTTGTTTTTTGTGTTTGAGCGGCCAAATAAATTACTACAGTTATCATTAAATGTTAAAATACGTGTAGTTTAATCATCAAAATGTTGAAGTTCTGTTTCGTATAGTTTATTTTGAATGAATTATATTTTTGTATTTATTAAATAGACTGAAAATTTCTTTACCTGTCACTTCTACAGACCCGTAACCTTTGTATTCAATTTTGAAGCAGCGAATATTGGAGAAATGAAGTTTACTCATCCACATTTTATGTAAAAAAATGTACTTCAAGTTATAATTATTCATCAAACTCTGATAATTTGATTTTCATGCTCAGTATTTATAATATATATCATATACTTCACTTTAAATGTGCCTAATTTTTTGTGTTGCACTCTATATTATTAAAACATACTAAAGAAATGCAAAGTATATGAAGAGGAAATAGAATCCAAAGTATTTTTTAAATCGACAAGTCTATTTATAACGAAAACACACATATTCATACAAATGGTCGACTCCATAATACAGTGGTCAGCTCCGTAATGTGAAGTTTTTGAAAAAGTGTCTATAATAATTTGTTTACAAGGTTGTACTGAAAATAATGCCACATGTTCGTAAATAATGTACTTTTCAAAGTAAAAAAAAATATTAACTGCGCAAAAAAATGCAATTTTATGATTTTAGTTGCAAAAGTGTACAGTTTCGTAAATATTACCCATATATAGCGTAGGCGAGGCTTCGATTAGGCTTCCCCAAAAATGTATAGGGATGACTGGTATAAATAACTGTTAGGAGTCGGTGTGACTAAACTGGGCATAGGGGCAGCCAAGCAGCGCAAAAACAGGGGATGCTGCTTCCGAGCGAAAGGGGCTGCAAGAGGGTGCCAAGCTAAATCGACTAAACATATACCTTCCGCTCCGTTGAACCTGCGAATATGTTTTCGATTCACTTATAAATTAACCACCTTAGGAATGGTTCAAAGACTTCGCCACACTGCAAAGTGGGGTGAAATAAAAAAATGAGGTTTAAAATGACATTTAGAACGCACTTATGAACCGATAACAAATTTTTCGTCCAAATACTGGACTAAATTGTGTACCGATTGGTCAGAGTCAAATTTTTATTTTTTTGTTTACTTAATTTTTATGTCAATGTCAATAGCGCAAAAAAGGTCGATTTTTGAATTTCATTTTGTATCTGCTGAAATTTTTTTTTATACTTATTGTGACGTTGATTCAACGGACGAAGGTATGAGGAAAACAAGTGTTAACTTTTGCAGTTACTTGTTATAAACAAATTGTATTAACAAATAATCGACATCAGGGGCTGTCTTCAAAGTATATTTACATCCTGAAATTTCTTGCTTCCATCATTAGAATAATAGAAGGCAATTAAAATTTGAAATCGGATGTTGCGAATCAATTCTATAAACAAATTATATAAACAAATGTACATCGCAGACATTTATGGACAGAAAGAAATAGTTTTTCTCTTATTATTGTTGTTATTATGTAATCAATAATGTTTTCTAGTGAAATTCAGCCATTCAGAAATATTTGTTTATTTCATAAACAAATTATATAAACAAATGCAGATTTTCGGCATTTTCGAATGAAAACAAATTAATTCTTTTTCTAATCTTGTTGAAATTATATCAACAATGATGTTTTCTGGAAAAATTTTATCACGCATCACCTATAGTTCATTTTATAAACAAATTATATAAACAAATATACAGCGCAGACATTTATCAGCAGAAGAAAATCGTTTTTTCTTTTAGTCTCGTTATAATTATATTAGGATCTTGTTTTCTAGGAAAAATTCGCCATTTTGAAATATTTGTTCATTTTATGAAATAATGATATAAACAAATGCATATTTAAGGTGTTTTTAAGCAAAAAGAAATATAATTCACTTATAATATTGTTAAAATTATATTATTAACGATGGTTCCAGGAAAATTTTTGCCACTTTTCATCATATGTTGAGCTCATTATCGCATAGAGCTGTTTCACTAATTTGTTTATAAAATAAAAAATATTGATTAATAGCAACTTTTTTTAGGAAACATCACTGTTAGTATAATAACAATAATAATAGAAGATGAAATGATTTCTTTTCGACTAAGAACGCCTGCAATGTAAATCACATCAAAGCATTTGTTTATATGATTTGTTTATAATATAAAAAATTGATAAACGGAATTTTTTTCAGAAAACATCACTAATAATGGCAACAAGACCAAGAAGATAAAACCATTTCCTTCTGCCTCTAGAAGTCTGCGATCTACATTTGTTTATATAAATTGTTTATAGAATTAGTTATTATCATCAGATCTTAAATTTTTGTTTAAATTAAATTTAAATTTTTGTCAAATTAAATTAAAAATTAATTAATTAAATTTAGTTTAATTCAAATTTAAATTAATCGTCAGATTAACAATAACTGGTGATTATTTAAACAATATCAATGAAAAAATGCTCACTTTCAACATTATTCCACGAATGGACCCAATTTTTTTGAGATAACAAGCTTGAATTTCACTTCATTCCGCAAGGAATTAATATTTATTATTGAGGAATAGTCAGACTGTGAATTTGTTTATAAACATTGTGTAAATAATCCAAATTTATTCATAATAAGAAAAATATGACAAGAAGAAATAATTAGTGAGAAGGTTCTTGTTCATTTAGTAAAAAATTAATATTTATCATAGAAAAATGGTCAAACTGTCTATTTATACTTTTGTTGATAAATATTGTTTAAATAATCAAAATTTGTTGTTAATTTTGCAAAAATGACAAGAAAGAGTCATTGGTAAGACATTTTTTATTGATTCTGCAAAAGAAAATTAGGCCTATTAAATCAAAATCGACCAAAATGTACATTTGTTTATAAAAATTGTTTATTCATTACCTGTTCTTCTCCATTGGCAAATCATCATTGCAAAGAGGCATTGACGAAACATTTATTTTTTTTTTTTTGTAATTTTAGGATGGAAATAATTTTATGATTTTTAGATTTCGCTAAGAAAATGAGACTTATTCTTGGAAAAATGCTGAAAATGTGCATTTGTTTATAAAAATTGTTTAAATAATCAATATTTTCCATTACTTTCAATTAAACTTCATCTAGGAGTCACTAGCAATACATTTTTACTTAGTTCTGTGGAAAAAATTGGTCCTATAGGTGAAATATTTTTGAAAATGTGATTTTTTTTATAAATATTGTTTAAATAATTAACTGTTCTTGTTTATTTTACAAATATGACGGAAAAAAGTCATTGTCAAGACATTTCTGGTTTATTCGGCAAAAATTGACACTATTCATGCAAAATTGGCCGAAATGTACATTTGTTTATGTAAATTGTTTAAATAATTAACCTTTCTTGTCCATTGGTAAAGTATCATAGCAAAGAGTCATTTTTAGTTGGTTTCGAAAAAATTGGGTCTATTCGTGAAATAATGTCGAAAAAGTGAATTTGTTTATAAACATTGTTTATATGAATTTTTTGCCAAAAAGACAAATTTTCTTCGAAACAGCTAAATTTTTATCAAAAAGTTAATTCTTAAATGAATAGTTTAATTTTAAACTGACAACGATGAATTTTTAACAAAACAAAAAAAAAGATTTCCAGCAAAATAGTTGAATTTTCGACCAAAGATGGATCTTTAAATAATTAATTTTCAACCGAATTGTTGAATTTCCAACTAAACATGATCATTTTTTGGCAAAAATAAAAAAGTTAAATTTCCAGTTGAAAAAATAAATTTTTAACCAACGAAAAAAACGTATTTGCAACAAAATTGTTAAATCTTCAATCAAATAGTAGAATTTTTAACCAAAAAGATAACCGGAAGTTAGCGTGTTCGATTCTTGCTGCCTGCACTATTGAAAATTATTTATTTACATTTTTGCATTATTAAAATGTTCATTATTATGATTTTCTTCAATAATCTTCAATGATTATGCAAATAATCAAAAACTGACTTTCCAAACTACATAATGTTTTTCCACGAAAAAATGCACTCAAGAAATTATTATTTGCATCATTCTGGAAGATCATTGAATAAATAAAAAATAAAAAAAGTTCAGGCAGCGAGAATCGAACGCGCAACCTTCCGGCTATAAAGCCGAAGCGCTGCCGCCTGAGCTATCGGTGGGGCGCGGCGGATTGTAAGTCTTCTCCGGCAAACTCTCCGCTGTAGGAAATTAATATCCAGGAAATAAGTTTTTATTTAAAAAATGGAAAACCAAAACTAAAATTTACAGTTGGCGGCCTCCCTTTGTAAATATTAATGTAGATGAAGAATGTCGAGTGACAATGTTATGCAATAGTGTCATGATGAGGTATTTATATCTTAGAAACAATGTGCTCTAATAATAGGGAAGCATCGTTCAGAAATGCTACGTCATTCTTGTCATCATCTGATTATTATTATTATAATCATCGATTTTTGCCTTAGAGGATCACTCTATATAGCCTCGAAGGTATTGTGTATTGAGAAGATTAAACTAATGTATTCAGATTTTTTCGGATGGGCGTCTATCCCGTAAAGTGCTGGGCGGTCTCTCTTTCGGCTGCCCTCGAAATTCCTTTCCATAATTACTTGGCACGCTTCCTCGTTTCTAATTTTCCAATACCTTTCTATAATGTTTTTAATCAAATTTCAAACAAATGATGTTATTTTATTGAATAAGGTATCATTTAATTTTTGATGTCGAATATTTAATAGAGTTGATTACTGAAAAAAATCTGCTTCAGCCAGGATGCGAACCGGGAACGCCACTCCATGAGCGGAGCGTTGACAAATTACGAAACAAGGGTAGAACTGCTGAGTTCGAATTGTGAGGCGAATTATTAATGAAAGAGTTGAATTTTCTACAAAAAGAAAATAGTTTTCGACTAAAATGATGAATCTTCAACCTGAATAGTTGAATTTTCAGTTAAAGAAATTAATTTGATACAAAAAAATCGAATTTTTAACTGAACAGTTGAATTTTCAACTAAAGAGATTACTTTTCGCAAAAAAAAATTAATTTTTCACCAATGAGGATAAATTTTTAAATAAAAACATTAATTTTTGTTCAAATAATTAAATTTTTAACCAAAAAGCATACATTTTTAACAAACTAGTTGGATTTTTGAATGAAAACGATAAAGTTCCAACCAAAAAGAAAAAAGATCAATTTTCAGTTACAAAATTAATGTTACCACCAAAAAATTGTCGACAAAATAAATTAAATTTTGAACTACGAAAACGATGAAGGTTGTACCAAAGAGACAAATTTTCAAACTAACAAGACGGATCTTCAATCAAGGAAGATGAATTTTCTACAAAAAAGTTGAATTTTCCACTAAAAAAAAATAATTTTTGACAAAACTGTTGAATTTCCAAGAAAATAATTAAATTTTCAACTAAATAGTAAAATATGGAATCAAAAAATATGAATCCTCAACCGAAAATATAATAGTATGTATAATAATAATAAATATAATAAAGAAGAATTTTCAACAAAACTAGCTAAGTAATCAAATCTTGACTGCCTACTAAAATTTTGAACCAAAAAAAAAAGAATTGTTAAACAAAAATACAATAGTAGACTTTCCAAATCAAAAAGAAAATTAGTTGGATTAGTTTGTTGGCGAAAAAAATGATAAAGTTGAAAAAACGTAAGTTTTTTAACAGAAAAATGCACTCAAAAAATTATTATCTGCATTATCCTAGAAGATCATCGAATAAATAGAAAATGAAAAAATCCAGGCAGCGAGAATCGAACACGCAACCTTCCAGCTATAGAGCCGAAGCGCTACATTCTCAGCTACGGGTGCGGCATTTATGAAGAGAAGTGTTTTCTCTGAACCACATTTTTCAAGAATCCTCTCTTTATTGACATTGTCCATTAGCGTTTTACCGCAGATATTAAACAGAAATTTCATGCCAACCGCGCTAACTTTAATCTTCTTCTTTTATTGGTGGGTCCGAGTGTCACTACCGTACAGCACAGTGAGTGCTACTACAGAATTATGTTGCCATTTCAGCTTCATTTGTCATTTTTCCACTTCTGATAATGGCTCCTACACTGCTGATAACCTTCCTGCCTTCGTTCGTACGCCTGACTATCTCTGGATTGATCTTTCTGTCAGTAAGATTCCCAGAACAATATCAAGAAATTTCTTTCATTCTTGTCGAATAGTGTTTCCTCTACACCACATTTTCCAGGAATCCTGTCATTACTGACATTGTCCATTAGCGTTTTACAGTATATGTTTCGCAGGAATTTCATGCCAATCGCGTTAATTTTACTCTTATCCTTCCTTTGGTAGATCCGAGTGTCGCTACAGTATAGCACAGTGCGTGCAAGTATAAAATTATATGTTATCATTTCAGCTTCATTTGTTATATTTTCACTTCTGGTCATTACTCCTACACTGCTGGTAACCTTCCTGTCCTCGTTTACACGCCTGTATATCTTTGCTTTGATCTTTTCATCGGTGAAATTTCCCAAAGCATTACAAGAAATTTATTTTATTCTTGTAAAATAGTGCCTCCTCTACACCACATTCATTAGGAATCCTCTGATCACTAACAATATTCATTAGCGTTTTACCGCAGATATTTCACAGGAATTTGATTACAAGCTCGTTATTTTTAGCCTTGTCCTTTTTTTAGTAGGTCCAGATGTCACTGCCCACAGCACGGTAAGGACCAGTACAAAATTATGTGTTGCCATTTTAGCTTTATTTGTTATATTTTTACTTCTGGCAATGACTCCTACACTGTTGATAACCTTCCTGCCCTTGTATATACGTCTATCTCTGCTTCGATCTTTCCGTCATTGAAATTTCCCAAATCATTTCGAGAAATTTCCTTTCTGCTTGTTAAATAGTGCCTCCTCTACACCGCATTTATTAAGAATACTCTGAATACTGACAATATTTATTGGCGTTTTACCGCATATATTTTACAGGAATATAATGACTACTGCGGTATTTTTAGTCTTAACATTTTTAAGTAGGTCCAGGTGTCACTACCGTACAGCACAGTGGGTGCAAGTACAGAATTATATGTTGCAATTTTAGTTTTACTTGTTATATTTTCATTTCTAATAATGGCTCTTAAATTGTGGATAACCTTCCTGACCTCGTGTACCCGCATGACTATCTCTGGATTGATCTTTCTGTCAGTAAACTTTCTCAAACAGCCTTAAGAAATTTCTTTTATTCTGGTCCAATAGTGTCTCCTCTACACCACATTCATTAGGAATCCTCTTATTACTAACAATATCCATTAGCGTTTTACCACATACATCCTACAGAAATTTCATGACAACCGCGTTAATTTTAGCCTTGACCTTTTTTGGTAGGTCCAGGTGTCCTGTCTATCTCTCCATCGATCTTTCTGTCATTAACATTCATGACAGTCAATTGATCTTGAAAATCGGATCATTCTAATCCGCAATTTGTTGATCAAATAAAAAATCCGGAATCCGTATAAAAGCACGGCACATCATTTTGATCCAATTTCGGGATCAAATTAATCAACTGTCACTGTGATACGATCTCAACCTATTCAGTTTAGTAGCGATATTCCTGTACAAGAGGTTTTAAAATTCTGAGGACTTATTCATGGTCCTATTATGTGGAAGACAATCCATCGGAAAATATTTCGATGATTTCGATCTTGACTACTGGTAGTGAATTTTTCTGTCAAACCTTTCGACGAGAGAAACAGGAAAAGGGTGTGGTCAACGGTAGCCGAATGGGACAACATTCGGGATTCAGATGGATCCGACTTATGTTAGGACTTAGGTCATCCTCTTGCGTTGAGGATGGGTGTTCCCCGGGGGATAACAGGATGTCTTCTGATTGCTGCCTTGTCCCTATAGATTATCATTTGTATTCTGGATTTTCTTCTAATTTGCATTTTCAACTCGTTTGGTCCAGGTTAGAATAAGAGAATAGTTGTTCGCTTTTTGAATTGAATTAGATACCAGGGGGGCCAAAAAAATTTATTTTCAAAATTCCCTGACTTCTCCCAGACCATTTTTCATTTTATTTTGCCAATAATATTCAAAGGCCAATTTTTTCAATTTTTTTAGATTTAATACATAGAATTTTCTACAGATGAAATAGATCTATTTCAGATTCAATTTGAAACATTCAAATTCATTAATTTATTTATTTCCATAAAAAAGATGACTTTTTTATCATAAAACTATGGAAGATGAATTTTCAATCCTAAGAGATGAATTTTCAAACTAAGAAGACAAATTTTTTGTTAAGCAGATAAATTTTTAACGCTAAAATAAAATTTTGATTTTAAAAGGTAATTTTCAAGCAATTATTTTGAACCTAAAAAGATACATTTTCAACTAAAAAAGATAAAGTTTTAGATAAGAATAGAAAATTAAAATTTTCAGTTGAAAAATTAATCTCCAACAAATGAAAGCGAAGTTCCAACAAAATAGTTGAATTTTTAACTAAAGAGATGAATTTCAACCTAAATAATGAATTTTAACTGAAATTGTTCAATTTTAAATTGCGAAATTTAATTTTCAACAAAATAATTTAATTTTTATTCAAATATTAGAATTTTTAACCAAATTATTGCATGTTTGACTCTTAATTTTTTAATAAAAAACGAACAATTTTCAACCAAAAATAGAGAACTTATATTTTCAGTAAAGGAATCAATTTCAAACAAATAAAAACGTTTTTTTTACCAGAATAGTTTTATTTTCAACAAAAGAGATAAATTTCAACTAAAATAGTGAATCTTCAATTGAAATAATTTAATATAAATACAGTTGAAAAATTAATGTTCAACAAACAAAAAAACAATTTTTAACCAAAGAGATGAATTTTCAACTAAAATGATGAATTTAAAAAAAAAGATTTTTTCAAGAAAGAGGTTTAACCTTCAAACAAGTAGTTGAATTTTCATTAAAAAAAGACCAATTTTCAAGAAAATATTTGAATCCGCAAACAAAAAATATTCATTTTCAACCAAACAGTGCCATTTTTATTCAAAGAATATAAAATTTTCACTGAAAATTAAAATAGACAAAGTTTTGAACCAATAAGACAATTTGAAAAAAAGTTGCATTTTAAATAAAATAAAATAACTTTTTAGGAATATTGTTAAATTTTCAACTAAATAATAAAATTTCCACTCAAAATTAAAACAGACAAAACTTTGAACCAATAAGATGATTTAAATAAAACTGCATTTTGAATGAAACAAAATAACTTTTTAAGAAAATTGTTAAATTTTCAACCAAATAATAAAATTTTCAACTAAAAATATAATTGTCACTAGAAGCAACTAAAAAACAAATTTCTAAACCAAAAAGGGAATGTCGCAATTTTGAGATGCAAAAAAAAAATTTAATAGGAATTTCCAAAAAAATACATCAATTTTTAACAAAATGGTTGATTTTTGAAAACGAAAGGACGAATTACCACAAAAAAATGAATTCTCAATCCAAAAATATGATTTTTCAATAAAAAAGTTAATTTTCTACCAAAAAGTTAAATTTTCGAAAAAATAGTTTAATTTTTAACCGATTAGTCAAATGTGGACAAAAAATATAAATTGTTAACAAAAACGACGAATTTTTAACAAAATACATGAATTTCCTACTTGAAAGGATCCATTTTCAATAAAACGTATCAATTTTCAACAAAAAATGGAATTGCTGTTCCAAAAAATTAATTTGAAAAAAACAAAATTTTCAATAAAATAGTTCTATTTTCAGCAAAATAGATCAATTCTCAACTACAATAATGTATCTTCGAAACAATGTTTTTTCAACAAAAGAGTTTAACCCAAAAGATGATTATTTAACCCAGAAGATTAATTTTATAAAAATGGAATAGTTAAAATTTCAACCAAGGAGATGAATCTTCAATCAAAAAATCGAATTTTGAACAAAGTTGAATTTTTTACAATCGAATATGAATTTCGAACTAAGTATATTTAACCAAAAAAGATTAATTTTCAACTAAAAAAGATTAATTTTTAAGTAAAAATAGAACATTGGAATTTTCAGTTGAAAAATTAATTTTCAATAAATAAAAGCAAATTTTCAACAAAATAGTTTAAATTTCAACTGAAGAAACAAATCTCAATCTGAATAATAAATTTTTGAAGCGATCAACTGAAATAATTAATTTAATAATTATATAATCATGTGATTAATTAATTCTTCAACAAAAGACATTTCAGCCGAAAGAAGTTGATTTTTCTTGTTGGGTTCTCGAAGGGGGGGGGGGGGGGGGGGTATTCGGAAAAACAGAAAAAAAGAAGATTCTTAAAAATTTATCATAAAAAAACGTACATAAATGTTATCTTAGTTCGTAACGTTACTTCCACTACCCCCCCCCCCCCTGTTTAAAATCATGGTTTTCAGCGTAACCCCCACCCCTTTTCAAATTGGTGACGTAAATTATTGACGGCCCCTAAGGATAACTACTATCATTCTAAAAAGTGAAAGTAGTAGCTACACCCACTTAGATGACTGCGGTATGTACTGAAAACTGAAGTAGTTGGTCCTACCACTTTATTAGGTGTCCCAACCAAACAATTAATTTGAGTGTAGGGAAAAGGAGAGTCTAAAAACTGCAACCCTAATTGAAAGGAGAGGAATTGGAGAGCTAATACAGAGGATCTAGATTCTAGATGAAGATTTGGAAACGAGGATGAGATCCTGATAATCTTGAAACTGATGAAGATGATAGACGATCTATCAGCATATGAGTCTGAAAGTCTTTTCCGCAACCACCCTCGAAGTTTGTTCCTGATCCCGCAGCAGATTCTGATTATCTCCATCTTCTTGATCTTTTAGCCACGTTTCAGTTTGGAGTTTGGACTTTAGATTAGGCAAGGCCAGGCAGAAGTGGATGTATTTTTGAGTGTTAAACACAAAACCTACATGTAAGCTAAGAAAAAGGATCAGTTGGGACAAGAAGCTTTTTACTGGCAAAGATTGGAATTTGTGGAGACAACAAGAGAAGTAAGGACAACTACCATTCTTAGGAATAAAAGCAGTAACTACAACCACTTGATTAGCCAGCAGCATATTTAAGAAACTTAAATATGCATATTTAAGAAGTAGTCGGCCCAAACATTTCATTAGATGTCCCAATTGTCCCAACCAACCAATTAATTTGAGTATAAGAAGAAGGGGAATCCAAAAATTGCGACCCAATTCGAAAGGAAAGGAATTGGATAGCTAACACTTAGGATCTAGATTCTAGATGCTTTGGAAACGAGGATGTAATCCTGATAATCTTGAAACTGATGACAAGATAGATGTTCTATCAGAATATGAGTGTGAAAGAGAGAAAAAAAAGAAAAAAACTCTTCCGCAACTACCCTCGAAGTATGTTCCTGATCCCCCAGCAGATTCTGATTGTCTCCATCTTCTTGATCTTTTAGCCACGTTTTAGTTTGGGTTTTGGATTTCAGATTAGGCAAGGATAGGCAGAAGAGGATGTATTTTTTAGTGTTAAACACAAAACCTACATGTAAGCTAAAAAAAGGATCAGTTGAGACAATAAACTTTTTATTATCAAAGATCGGAAGTTCTGGGGACAAAAAGAAAATAAGTAATTATAACAACCACCATTCTTAGAAATGAAAGTAGTGACTACAACCACTCAATAAGCCAGCAGCATATTTTACAAACTGAACTAGTTTGCCCAACTATTTTATTAGTTGTCTCAATTGTCCCAACCAACCAATTAATTTGAGTATAAAAAAGGGGAATCCAAAAATTGCGACCCAATTCGAAAGGAAAGGAATTGGATAGCTAACACTTAGGATCTAGATTTTAGATGATTTGGAAACGAGGATGTAATCCTAATAATCTTGAAACTGATGACAGGATAGATGTTCTATCAGAATATGAGTGTGAAAGAGTAGTCTGTTCTTCAACCACCCTCGAAGTATGTTCATGATTCCGCAGCAGATTTTGATTGTCTCCACCTTCTTGGTTTCTCAGCCACGTTTCAGTTTGAAGTTTAGACTTTAGAATGGGGAAATGTTAGGCAGAAGAGAATGTCTTTTTTAGTGTTAGAAACAAAACATACATGTACACTAAAAAAGGGTCATTTGGAACAAGAAGCTTTTTATTAGCAGAGATGGGAATTTGTGGGGACAACAAGAAAAGAAGTAAGGAAAACTACCATTCTTAGGAATTAAAGTAGTAACTACAACCTCTTGATAAGCCAGCAGCATATTTCAGAAACTGAACTAGTTCGCCCAAATATTTTATTAGTTGTCCCAATTGTCCCAAACAATCAATTAATTTGAGTGTAAGAAAAAGGAGAATCTAAAAACCGCAAACCAAATTGAAAGAAATGGAATTGTTAAATTCCTAGATGATAGACGATCTACCAGCATATGAGTCTAAAAGAGTAGTCTCTTCCGCAATTGTTAAATTCTAGATTCTAGATGACGATTTAAAAACGAGGATGTGATCCTGATAATCTTGAAACTGATGACAGGATAGATGTTCTATCAGAATATGAGTGTGAAAGATAGAAAAAAAAAGAAAAAACTCTTCCCCAACCGCCCTCGAAGTATTTTCCTGATCCGCCAGCCGATTCTAATTGTCTCCACCTTCTTGGTTTCTTAGCCACGCTTTAGTCTGGAGTTCGGATTTTAAAATAGGAAGATGCTAGGCAGAAGAGCATGTTTCTTTTTCAGTGTTAAAAATAAAACCTACATGTACAATTTTCTGAAAAAATGTTCTGTAACTCTCAACCATGTATCAACCAACATTAATGACACATTGACCATGTGTCAACAATGTAACTGGAAAAATGGTTAGTTGGGACAACAAATTTTTCATCAGCAAAGATCGGAAGCTGCGGGGATAACAAGAAAATAATTTAATTACGAACAACCATCATTCTTAGAAATGGAAGTAGTAACAACAACCACTTGATAAGCCAACCAACCAATTAATTAGCCTCGAAGAAAAAGGAGAATCAGAAAACTGCGACCCAAATTGAAAGGAAATGAATGGGATAGCTAACACTCATGATCTAGATTCTAGATGACGATTTGGAAACGAGTATGTGATCCTGATAATCTTGAAACTGATGACGATGATAGACGATCTATCAGCATATGAGTCCAAAAGAGTAGTCTCTTCCGCAACCACCCTCGAAGTGTGTTCCTGATCCCCCAACAGATTCTGAATAGTCTCCACCTTCTCGGTTTCTTAGCCACGTTTTAGTTTGGAGTTTAGACTTTAGAATAGGCAAAGGCTAGCCAGAAGAGGATGGCAAAGGTTGGGAAGATGTGGTTTCCTCTGACCGAGAGGGCGAAGCTCTCCCTCGTATACTTCTATAATGCAGATACGTCCAGAGATACGTTTCAGCTTCCAGTCTCCAGCCCCACTGATAGAGCCGATATTATTCAGCCTAGCCTCCTCACTAATTCCATTCATTCGCCCCAGTCCCCGTTTCCCAGTTACACGAGCGTGTGGCACACTATGGCTATTACTATGTCTATGTTCATCATGTCGACGGGGTTCCATTTCTCTCATCTTATCAACTCCCAAAACTTTTTACTCTCTCAATTACTTTATTTTCCTTGAGAAATCTATTAGGCGCCGTCCATAAACTAGGTTACCATTTGGGGGGGGGGGGGTCCTTGGGTTAATAACACAAGGGGGGGGGGGGCAGTACAAGTAACGTTACGAGCTTAGATAACATTCAGGTATATGTTTCCTGATGATAAATTTTAAGAAAGTTTGCGAATTTTGTGAAAGATCGCCCTGCAACGGTAGAGTTCAGTTTGATAAGTTTGAAAATCACTTTCATATTTCAGACTAGACACTATTCCATGAATTTTCGAATTTTCCTTTTTTTGAAAGAATTCCTCTTTTTCCTCTGTTTTCAAAAAACTTCCCCTTTTTTCTTTGTTTGCTTTAATGTGCACTAAATTAATAGAACTCAGTAAAAAATTTTAACTATTTTTTGTTGAAACTTCATTATTATTTCAAAATGAATTATATTTTTGGTTTGGAAATCATTTCGCTTGGTTGAAAATTAATCTTTCTGATTTTTTGTTGAAAATTTGAATATTCCATTTTTGATTGAATCCTTTTTAGTTGAAAATTCCACTACTTGGTCGAAAATCGATCTCTTTTAGTTGAAAATTCAACTGTTTGGTTGAAAATTCGTCTTTCTTGATAGAAAATTAATCTTCTTTGTTGAAAATCATAATTTTTATTATTATATATTTGGTTGAAAATTCAACTATTTTTTCCAAATTCGTTCAATTTTTTCTTGAGAATTAAGTTTGTTAACTGCAAATTTGACTACTTCATTTTTTGTGGAAAATTTATTCTTCTTAGTTAATAATTCAACTGCTCGGTTTGAAAATAAATTTTTTTTTCATTTGAAAATCCAACTGTTTGATTCAAAATTCATGTTTCTTGTTGAAAATTAATTTTTTTTGTAGAAAATTTATCTTCTCTCTTAAAAATCATAATTTTTGTTAAGAATAGGACAATTTTGGTCAATCTTACACCCTTTTGTTGAAAATTCTTTTTTTCAAGGATCATTTTTTTAGATGGAAATTAATTTTTTTGGTTAAAAATGTTACTATTCGCTTAAAAATGCGTTTATTTTGTTAACAATTCATCTCTTTAGTATAAAGTTAATTTTCTTGGTTGAAATATTATATTTTTGGTTTAAAATTAAACAATTCCGTTGAATGTTGAACCCTTTTGGAACCCTTTTGAAAAAATTGATTATTTTTTTAATTTAACATTTTTGGGTGAAAATTTTTTTGCTAAAAATATAACTATTTTGCTAAGAATTCGATTTCTTTTTCATGAGAATTAATTTTTGTTACTGAAAATCTAAGAGTTCTATTTTTGATTTAAAATAATATTTTTCATTGAAAATTAAACTGTTTGGGTTGGAGATTAAACTATTTTGTTTTTTAATGAAATTTCAATTATTTGGTTGAAAATTCAAGTATTCATTAATCTCCAACCAAAAATGAAACTAATTTTTAACGCAATTTTCAAATTTTCAACTGGTAGACGTATCTTTGACTAAAAAATTTAATTTTTAGAAAATGATTTCATTTTTAAAACTGGTAGTTGAATTTTTTACCAAAAAAATGACTGCTCAATAAAATTCTTTCGTTTTCAACAAAATAATTGAACTCTAAACCGAAAATTAGAATTTGAACAAAACAAGATGAATTGCGAAACAAAAATATAATGTTAGACATTTCGACAACAAGCAGTCCCCGATCACGGCCTGATCCGGCCAGCTCAGGCCCAGATTAGGCCCCGATCAGGAAGCCAAATCTGTCCCTGATCGGGGCCAGGTCAGTGCCCGATTGTGGCCATGACTCTCCCAAACACTTCATTTTCGTTGTAAAATGTATTAGAGATCCCTTCTTGTTTTTTTCTACAGTGCATTCCGTAAAAATGTTAGTGGACAATTATAACCAAATCCCCATGGTCACCCCATGGTGACCCCATGGTGACCCCCAATGGCTCGACACGTAATTGTCAACGCCCATCTGCTAGAGATCGTCGCAATAGATGTTGGATGTTGGATTCTCGATAGGGACAGAGTGACAGGTTCCTTTATTTTCTTCTCACTAAATCGTTTTTATTGCGGTAATAATTTTCGGTTTGAGAATTGCAACCTGTCAGTGAGATTATATTTTCGATTTGGTATTAAGACATGTTGAAAAAAAAAGATATTTTATCTAGTACCTTAAAAAAAAATAAAATGCTTTAAGGCCATGTGATGAGTGTGTCACGTGACCAGATTCCTACCTTACCGGCACTTTTTTATTTGTCAAATTATTTTCATACGAAGCGCCAAATCGAATTGAAAATTTGGGATACTAAATAAGAAGCACTGAGAAAGGTGGGGCTCATGCTGAATTTTCATAATTATGAAAAAAGTTTTTTTTTGTAAATAATGTTTTTTTCTTGTTTTTTTCATGATTATTAAAATTCAGGAACAGACCCACCTTTTCATTGCTTCTTATCTATTGTACTAAATTTTCGACTCGACGTGGCTATTCCTGTGAAAGTAAGTTAGGAAATAAAAAAAATGTCGGTAAGGTAGGAATCCGGTCACGTGACCCACTCGTCACATGGCCTTAAGGGTGACGAAACACCTGAATTTTCAACTGAAGAATATAAATTTTGTACTAAAAAGTTAAATTTTCAACCAAAAATTTGAATTTTCAGCTAAATTTTTTTTTCGAAAATGATAAATTCTCCACCGAAAATGTAATAGTAGACTTTTCAAATGAAAAAAATATAAAAAATAGCTTTCAAACTAAGATAGTTTGATTTTTAACCAAAGAGATGAATTTTCAATTAAAATTATAAATTTTAAACGAAGAGAATGAATTTTCAAAAAAAAGTTCAACTTTCAACCAAGTAGTGGAGCTTTCAACGAAAAAAATTAATTTTAACCAAAAAAATTTTCAACTAAGAAGAATCTATCTTCAACCAGATTGTTAAATTATTAACTGAAAAAATTAAATTTTCAAAAAAAAATGGTGAAGGTCAATTTTCAGTTCAAAAAATTAATTTTTAACGACAAAAAAACGAATTTTCAACGGAATAATTTAATTTTATACTCGAAAACAATTACTTTCTCACAAAATGATTGAAATTTCAACAAAATTATGAAATTTCCAACTGAATTTTGTTTACAAAAAAAAATTCTATACTAAAAAATGTAATAGTAGACTTTTTTACAAAAAAAAAACCTTTTAGCCTGCAATAGTTAAATTTTCAACCACAGACATGATTTTTTCAAACCAGAAGATCAATTTTCTAAAAAAAAAAGATTTTTCAACAAAATACATGAATTTTCAATCAAATAGTGGAATTTTCAACCAAGAAGATGAATTTTCATTTAAAATAGTAAAACTTGAAAAAAAAATCATTTACAAGAAAAGGGTTAAACATTTGATCTGATTTTTTAATTTTTAGCCCAAAATATGATTTTTCCAATGAAAAATGATAATTTTCTACCCAAAAAGACTACTTTTTAACTAAATATATGAATTTTATTTATTTATTTTATTTATTTATATTTTGAATCAAAAAAAGTCAAAAAGCCATTTTTTCTTTCGAAACAGTTGCAGTTTCGAAAGAAAAAATGGCTTTTTGACTTCAAAATTTAACAATTTGGTCATTTTTTGTTCTTGACTGAAAAATCTTCCCGAGTTGAAAATTCCACTATTTTTTAGTAGATTAACTTTTTTTTTTGTTGAAAATGCCACTGTTTGGTTGAAAAGAAAGTTTCGTTTGTGGATTCATCCATTTGACTCGCCATTTTGGCTTCAAATTTCATCAAATAGGTAGAAAATTTAACTTTTTGGTCGAAAATTAACTTTTTTGTTGAAAATTCATATTTTTATTTCACGAAAATCAATCTGTTGTCGTTGAGGTGAGGATCCAACTATTTGGCTGAAACTCAACTTTTTCTTTAAATTTTTCTTTCTTGACTGTCAAATCTTCTCGAGTTGAAAATTCAACTATTTTGTAGAAAAATAGTTTTTTTTGGGTGAAAATGGAACTATTAAAAAAAATGTTTTGGTTGAGGATTTAACTATTTGGTTGAAAACTCAACTATTTGTTTGAAAATTCGAATTTTTGGTTGAAAATTACATTTTTTGTGTTAAAAATTCAACTATTTTGTAGGAAATTCGTCTTTTTGGTTTCAAATTATATCAAATAAGTGGAAAATTTAACTTCTTGGTTAGAATTAACTTTTTTGTGGAAAATTTATATTTTTATTTTACGAAAATTAGTCTGTTTTCAATGAAGATTCAACTATTTGATTGAACTTAACGTCTTTCAAAATTATCAATTTTCAGGTTGAAACTGCAATTATTTTGAAGAATTATCTTTTTCTCCTTAAAATTTAACAATTTAGTTAATTTTCTTTTTCCTGGCTGAAAAATCTTCTCGAGTTGAAAATTCAACTTTTTTCTAGAAAAGTAACTTTTTTTGTGTAAAAATGGAAACTGCTTGTTTGGAGAAAAAAGTTTTGGTTGAGGACTTATCTATTTGGTTGAAAATTTAACTATTTGTTTGAAAATTCAACTTTTCGGTTGAAAATTGCCTTTTTGTTGAAAATTCATATTTTTTGATTGAAAATTCAACCGTTTTGTAGAAAATTCATTTTTTTTTCAAATTCCTTCAAAGAAGTAGAAAATTAAACTTTTTGTTTGAAAATTACCTTTTTCGTTGATAGGTCATATTTTTATTTCACGAAAATTAATCTTCTTTTGTTGAAGATTCAACTATTTGATTGAAACTTAACTATTTTCAAAATGATTAATGTTCAAGTTGAAACAGCAATTCTTTTGAAGAGTTATCTTTTTGCCTACAAAATTCAACAATTTGAATAATTTTTTTTTCTTGACTGAAAGATCCTTCCGAGTTGAAGATTCAACTATTTCGTAGAAAAATAACTTTTTGGTTAGAAATGCAACTTTTTGCTTGAAAAAAAAGCTCCGGTTGAGGATTCTTCTATTTGGTTGAAAATTTAACTATTTCTTTGAAAATTCCACTTTTTGGTTGAAAATTACCTTTTTTGTTGAGAATTTATATTTTTATTTCACGAAAATTAATTTGTTTTCATTGAGGATTCAACTATTTGATTGAAACTTAACTTTTTTCAAAATTATCAATTTTCAGGATGAAACAGCAATTGTTTTCAAGAGTTGTCTTTTTCTCTACAAGTATTCAACAATTTGATTTTTTTTTCTCGACTGAAAAATCTTCCCGAGTTGAAAATTCAACTATTTTGTAGAAAAATAACTATTTGGTTAGAAATGCAACTGTTTGCTTGAAAAAAAAAGCTTCGGTTGAGGATTCTTCTATTTGGTAGAAAATTTAAGTATTTGTTTGAAAATTCAACTATTTCGTAGAAAAATAACTTTTTTGTTAGAAATGCAACTGCTTGCTTGGAAAAAAATCTTCGGTTGAGGATTCTTCTATTTGGTTGAAAATTTAACTATTTCTTTGAAAATTCCACTTTTTTGTTGAAAATTACCTTTTTCGTTGAAAATTCATATTTTTATTTCATGAAAATTAATCTGTGTCGATTAGAGAATAAACTGTTTGGCTGAAACTTAATTTTTTACCTAAAAATTGATATTTCCAGGTTAAAAATTCAACTATTCTGTAGAAAATTCGTTAACAATAACTTTTTCGTTGAAAATTTATAACTTCCGTTCCTAAAGTTCAACTGTTATGTGGAAACGACATTTTTGAATTGAAAATTGAATAATTTTTTTTTAGTTTTTTTGTTTAGAAATTCTTTATGTACCTTCCCCAGCGGTAAATTTTTTTTTCTTTCTTGACTGAAAAATCTTGCTCAATTGAAAATTCAACTGTTTTTAAGAAATTCGTGTTTTTTCGTTAAAAATGCAACTGTTCAGTTAAAAATCAATTTATTTTGTTTGAGGATTCAACTATTTGGTTGAAAATTCAACTTTTTGATTGGAAATTACCATTTTTGTTGAATATTCATATTTGTGGGTTGAAAATTCAACAGTGTTGTAGAAAATTGTTCTTTTTGACTTTAAAATTAAACTATTTTGTTAGAAATGATGTTTTTTGTTAAAAATTTATAACTAATTTATAGAAAAATCATAGTTCGGCTTGTAAATTTAATAGTTTGTTTGAATTTTTTTTTTGACTGAAAAATCTTCCTTGGTTGATAATTCGTAATTTGAAAATTAGAAAATTTATCTCTTTTGATTCATCCCTTCAAATGAAAGTTGAACTCTTTTGTTGAAATTTTTTTTTTTTAAAGTTTATCTCTTTTGGTGGAAACTCAATCTTTTTTGGTAAAAAATGCAAAATCACAATTGGCGATTTGATCAAATTTTGGGATGAAATTGATGAATTGATTGAATGAATTGATGAATTGATGAATTGATGAACTGATGAATTGATGAATTGATGAACTGATGAATTGATGAAATGAATGAAAAACAAGTCTTCAATTGAATGTCATCTCAACCTTGCACTAACTTTTCAGTAGCAACATCGTCTTAATTTCAGGTCTTTGCTACCTGAATTTCAAGCCTCTACTACCTTAATTTTAGGCCTCTACTGCCTGAATTTCAGTCTCTTTGTTTTCTTACTTTAATATTTAAGGCAAATTCTTAATTTAAGGTTTCATATGCTTCTCTTTGTTAGACCTTAAAATAATTCGAATTTTCGACTTGAATTAAGTGTTTGTTTTTTCCGTGTAGCATCATCGATGACGATGATGATGATTGAGAAGGACAGCATGATCGACGATCCCAACGACGATCAACCCATCGAATTCCATCATGTTCCTCTTTTTCAGTCCTTGGCTATTAAAACATTCCACTCTTGAAATTGGGCAGGTCATTCATGCTTAGCTTAAAAATGCACGTGACAAGGGTCGACTGCATGCGTCCGCTCGTTTGTCACTGACACCAATTTCGAACGATGTCGTGGATTCGTGGCGAAACTAACGAACGACTTAACTAACTCATGGACCCCAGGAAAACATTCTTTGTTTCTAACTGGAAATACCATGCCTTTCACTCTTCATGTTCCTCAAATATTTCTAAATCAAGCCCTTCAAATAGTATTCAAATTTTATTCCTCGACGACGAAAACAATACTGCTTAGAAAATGAGTTTCATCAAACAGTAAATGCCGAATTCGGATTTAGCGACATCAAAAACATATAATAAACATGGTCTGGTCCCTAGACTTGGAAAAACAAAATTTATGATGTTATGTCAGAACCCTGACGTGCTAGGATTTTTTAAACCTCGGATTCGGATTCAGCGACCCCAAAAACATATAATAAACATGGTGTCACCCCCGGGCTTGAAAAATAAAATTTGATGAGGTTTTATGAGGTTATGTCAGAATCCTGAAGTGCTGGGGTTTTTTGGACCTCGGATTCGGATTCAGCGACCCAAAAAACATATAGTTAACATGGTCTGACCTCCAGGCCCAAAAAACAATTTTTTGTGTGTGGCTGTGTAATTACATGATTTGAATTTCGCGGGAAAATGTATCGCTCCATATTGGAAAGGGCGCTAAATTCAAACGATAAAAAACAAAATTGTTAAATTTTCAGTTAATAACATAAATTGTTAACGAAAAAAAAATGAATTAAGAAAAGAAGAATCAAATTTAAACAAAGTAGTTCAAGTTTCAACCAAAAAAGACGAGTTTTTAACATAATAGTTGAATTTTCAAACGAAAAAATTTATTTTTAATCAAAAAGAGGTAGTTTTTGTACCAAAAAAAACAACAAATTTTTTACAAAATAGCTGATTTTACACTTAAAAAAAGATACATCTTTGAAGTTCCATCAAAATACATGAAATTCGCACCAAATTGTTGAACTTTTATCTAACTAGTTAAATTTTTATTCAAAGTAAATTTTGTTCAAAAATAAAAATAAATTCTCAACAAATTAGTTAAATTCACAACCAAAGAAATGAAGTTTCAACCAAAATGATAAATTTTCACCTGAAAAAAATCATGCATTTTCTACCAAAAAAGACGAAGTGCTACAAAATACATGAGTTTTGCACCAAATAGTTACACTTTTTACTCTAGAAAAAATAAATTTTCATCAAAAAATAGAGTAGTTGAATTTTCAGTTGAAAAAAATTATGTTTAATGAAAGAAACGAATTTTCAACAGATGAGTTAAATTTTCAAAGAATGAAATGAACTTTAAGCAAAAAAGAATTAAATTTTCAGTTAAGACAATCAATTTTCAACCAAAAAGTAATTTCTCAACAAAATTATTCAATTTTAAACTGAAAAAAGATAAACTTAAAAACCAAATTAATTAATTTCCAACTAAAAATATAAATTCTCAAGACGAAATTGAATAGTTATATCTTCAGTTAAACAAATAATTTTAACTAAAAATATACGAATTTGCAACTAAAGAAATTAATTTTTAATCGCAATGATGAATTTTCAACTAAAAATATGAAATTTTGAACAAATAGTGGATTTCTCTACCCAAATATGAATTTTCTATAAAAAAAACAACTAATTTTCAACTAGTTTTTTTTTTTAATTAAAAAATATGAATTTTTTTCAAAAAATAGATTGGTTAAATTTTTTACTGAACATATAACTTTATTATGAAAAAGATTACATTTCTATCAAAAAATGTAAATTTTCCACAACAAATTGAATAGTTAAAATGAATTTTCAACTAGAATGAAGAAGCTTCAACTAAGAAAATTTAATTTCTAACCAAATACATGAATTTCAAACTGAAAATATAAATTTTCTGCCAAAAATAAAGTAGAAAAATTTTCAGTTAGTGAAATAAACTTTCAACTAGAAACCAAACGAATTCCCGATAAATGAATTTTCTACCAGATAAAGATTTATTTTTGTTTTATTTATTATTTTATTATTATTTATTATTTATTTATCATTACTTATTTTATTTATTACCAAGAAGATTTATTTGCTACCAAAAAATATAAATTTTCAACTAAAAAGTTTAAGTTTCAACTGGAAAAGAATAATTTTGTAATTTAAAATTCAATTTTCTGCCAAAAATGGAATAATTGAATTTTCACGAAAAATCAAGTTTTAGCTAGAGAAAAAACCAAATTTCATCAAAATACATGAATTTTCAACCGAGTTTTTGATTTTGTAAGCCAAAATCACAAGTTGTCTTCAAAATATTCAAATAGTTTACTTTTTAAACTAATAGTGAAATTTTAACAAAAAATATGAATTTTCAAGACAAAAGTTGATTTTGAACCGAATAGTTCAATATTATACGAAATTATAGAATCCCTAACCAAAACAGAATAATTCAGACCCAAAAAAATGAAATTTTAACCAAAAAGGATGAATTTGCAACCGAGAAGATTTATTTTCGATAGAAAAAAAAATATTTGAACAAAATACATGAGTCTTCTAAAAGATTTATTTTCAATAAAAATGTCAATTTCCAATAAAAATATTAAATTCGAATGAAAATATCAATTTTCAATAGAAATATCAATTTTTGTTAAAAAATATCCATTTTCAATAAAAATGTCAATTGGCAACCAAAAGTGGAACATTGTGTATTAAAAAAAAAATTAATGTTTACCAGGAAAGTGAATTTTTAACAAAATAGTTACATTTTCAACAAAAAAGATGAAGTTTGTAGCAATGTGATTGATGTTTTACCGAAAAAAACAAATTTTTAACTAAATTTTCAACCAAAAGGGAAAATTATCTACAAGACAATTACATTTTCAACCCGAAAAAATGATTTTTTACCAAAAAAATTAACGTTATACCAAAAAGTTGAACTTTTATGGAAATAGTTTAATTTTGAACAGAAAATGTAATTTTCAACCGAAAAGTTCAATTTTCAATCAAGAAGATGGACTTTCAATAAAAAAGATGAATTTTTAGTTAAGATTATGAATCTTTAAAAAAATGATTTTTCAACAAGAAATTTTAACCCAAAAGATGACTTCAGAACTGAATAGTTGAATTTTCGACAAAATAACCAAACTTTAGACCAAATAGTTAAACTTTCATCAAAATAATAATATTTACAACTAAATCGTTTAAATTTCTACCCAAATTTTGAATTTTCAAAAAAAAAAAAATGATCAATTTTCTACAAAACAATAGAGTTTTTACCCAAAAATGTAAATTTTCAACGCACAAGTTAATTTTCTACCAAGTAGTTAAACTTCTTTCGAGTTGGTTTAATTTTGAAAAAAATAGTTGAAATTTCAACAGAAAAGATTAATTTTCAACCAAATAGTTATGTTTTCCAACCAATTTTCTACCAAAAAATACCAAGTTTCTGAAGATTGATTGAATTTTAAAACCAAAAAGATGAATCATTCACAAAACAGTTGAATTTCGAAATCGAAAATATTTTTTGTGAGAAAAGTTAATTTATTGAAAATTGATCTTTTCTTGCTGGAAATTGATCTGTTCTGATTGAAAATTTCACTTTTCTGGATAAGAAATAATTAATAATTTAATTATTAATTTGGTAGAAAATGCAAGTGTGTAGTTAAATTTTTTTGTTAGAAAATTCATTATTTTGGCTTCAAAATTCAACAATTGTGTGGAAATTTAAACCATTTTTATGAAAGAATAACCATTTGGTAGAAAATTAATTTTCCTCTCGAAAAATAATATTTACGATTTGAAAATTCAACTTTTTTGTAGAAAATTGATGATTTTTGCTTGAAAATTCAACATTTGGGCAGAAATTTAAACGATTTGGCTAAAAATATTATTATTTTGATGAAAGTTCAACTATTTGGTCTAAAACTGTATTTTTTTGCCGAAAATGTAACTATTTTCTTATGAAGTCATTTTTTGGGTTGAAATTTCTCGTTAAAAAAACTTTTTTTAGAGATTGATAATTTTAATTGAAAATTCATTTACTTTATTAAAAATTCATGTATTCTGTTCAGAATTCATATTTTTTTTTATTAAAAGTCCATATTCTTGGTTGAAAATTGATCCTTCCTGATTAAAAGTGCATCTATGTGGGACTGAATTATTCTGATTTCGTTGAGGGTTCAAAATTTTGGTAAAAATTGAATTTTTTGTTTGAAAATTAAATTTTCTGTTAACAATTGAACTATTTTTATGAAACTTCAACTTTATGGTATAAAATTGATTTTTTGTTAAAAAATTATTTTTTCGGGTTGAAAATGTAACCGTCATGTAGATAAGTTTCCCTTTCGGCTTCAAAATTCAACAATTTTGTTGAAAATTCGTCATATAGAGATATATGTCATATAGAGATATATGTAAATTATGTAAATTCATTACACTTTGATTTCTCTATGCAATAAATAATTATCAAGGAT
>CAKNXH010000316.1:136422-158812 GCA_932178445.1 Andricus quercusramuli | reverse complement strand
AACAAAAAATAAGTTTCTAGAAACAAAATAGAATTTTTCAGCACTAAGGAAAGAAATTTTTATCTGAATTGTTCAATCTTCAAGCCAAAAGACTTTTTTCTTTACAAAAATTGAATTTTCCCACAAAAAATATGACTTCAGTAAAAAATTATTTTCCCCCGAAACTGATTCATTTCTACTATCAAAAATGAAATTTCAAACAAAGAAAATCATTTTTTTTATAAAAAAAAAAGGAGAATTTTCAACTCGAAAAGATAAATCTTAAAAAAATAGAAAAGTTACATTTTCAGTTAAAAAATGAATTTTAAATGAAAAAAAAAGACTTTTCCATTAAAAAATTTAATTTTCAACCAATGATGTAAGTATTCAATCAAAAAATTGTTTTTTCAATGTAGTCTAACTTTTACCCAAGTAGTTGAATTTTCAATTTAAACAAATTAATTTTCATCAAAATAGTTATATTTTCATGTCAAGCAAAGAAGAATAATTTTAAACCAAAATGTTGCACTTTCATAAAAAAAAGAAATTTTTATCAAAGATATATGAATTTTTAAATCAAAAAGATAAATTTTCAAAGAAATATTTACATTTTTATTCAAGAAAGACGAAATTTCTCATAAAACAGATGAATTGAGAAAAAAACTGAAAAAAAACAGTTAAATTTTCATCCAAAGAAGATTCCAACACCAAAATAAGAATGGTAAACTATAAGTTAATTTTCTGCTAAATAGTCGAATTTTTAACCAAAAAGTATGATTTATTAACAAAATTGTTCAGTTTTTTACCAAACAGTTGAATTCTCCAGGGAAAATGAAAATTCTTCTAAAGTAGGTGAATTTTTAAATCAAAAAAACAAATTTCCAAAAAAAAGTGTTGAATTTTCATTCAAAAGCATTTCAATTGACTTTTCAACAGAAAAATACGAATTTTAAACAAAAAGTAAGGTTTCTAGAAAATAGTTAAATTTTCAACAAAATAGTTGCATTTTTATCCAAGAAAAATGCAATATTAAAAAAATATGAACTTTTGAATTAAAGAGACAAATTTTGGAAGAAAAAAATTTTCATCCAAAAAAGATTTCAGTTGACTTATCAGCAACAAAATGTGAATTTTAAATAAAAGGTTAATGTTCTACAAAAAGAGTTGAATTTTCGACCCAAAAAAGACGAATTTTTAACAGAGCAGTTCAATTTGAAAGAAAAAGATGTCTTTTTAAGAAAATTGTTAAATTTTTAACCAAATAATAAACTTTATAACTAAAAAGATAATCTTTAGGAGAAAGTTTGTTCGAATTTGCAAAAATTACAAAAATGTCTCGAGGCCCCCCCCCCCCCTCGAGCTGTTACGTAATTCAAGTACGATCCCTTATAAACAATTACTTTTGTCGAATAGTTTTCCTGCAAGCACTTTTTTAAAACTTTTTTTTTATGAGTGAACTACTTAGCCCCATATTGCGGGGTAAAGTCGCTCACACTTCAAGGGATGATAAATGGTTGTTTTTATGAATGGAATGTATGCTTGTCTTTTTTTGTGGTACAAAAGAGGGTGAGATAGAGATTATATATTTGAAGGATGAATACCTGATTTAAATTCCTTCTAGCGCTAAATGGTAAAAAATCGAAAAAAACGTGCCGCTTAGCCCCATGTTAAGTGAGCTGTAATTACTTTTTTTACTTTCCCAGCATTGCATCTCATTTTAAATTATCATAAGGTTAGATAAAAATTATTGTTATGTCGATCTAAGATGGAGAGAATTTTATATTTGAATTCCAAATAAAGAATTTGCATTTAATCGCAACAACAATGAATTGCCAATTAATAATATAAAAATATAGAAAAATATGACTGTGATTCCAATTTTAAATTGTACAGCTTAGTCACTTAACAAAAATAATTTAAAAAGCATAATTTTATTTTTCATGCATAATTTTTTGATTTTTTTCAGGTTATTGTAAAAAGGGGTTTGGAAACTTGGTAATCTACCTAAAAAATATTAAATTTTTGATGCTTTCTCAAAAATTTTATTCGTGGAGGATTTCAATTCAAAGCTATTATATAGTGGTATAGTCAAATTTCAAAAAAGTTCAAGTATTAAATTAGTAATTTTAAATGTTTAATTCGTTTGAATTCTTTTCCATTCTTTTTGAATTGCAATATTTTTAAATACTTGGTATTCTCTACTGAATTCTCTAAATTAAATAATACCCCGAATTCGTGGAATTTCTGGAATACTGAGAATTCCCTGAATTCCGTGGACTTAAAAATAGTGCAAATAATTTAGACAATTGAGGGAATTCAGTGTATTTAACGAATTCAGGAATTTAAGAGAATTCAGAATATTAACGGAACTCGGGAAATTCGGGGAATTTCAGAAAATTCGAGGACTTCACGAAATTAAGAGAATTTCAGAAATTCAGGGACTTCAGAGAATTTAAGGAATTTTACAAATTCAGAATATTCAAGAAATCTAAGAAATTCAGAATATTTAAGCCATTGAGGGAAATCAAAATATTCAAGGATTTCAGAGAATTTAAGTAATTTATAAAAATACGAGTATGGAAGAAATTCAGGATATTCGAAGATTTCAGGAATTTCAGAGGGTTTAAGGAATTCAAAAAAATTCAGAGAACCAAGGAATCAAGGATTTCAAGGACATTTGAGGAATTCAAAGAATTTCAGGGATTTCCCAGAATTTCAATAGTTCAAGAAATTTATAGAATTAAAAGATTCTCACTAATTCAGAACATTCAAAGAATTCAGGAGATTCAGAATATTCAAGGAATTCAGAAAATTCATAATATTCAAGGAATTCAGGAAATTCAGGGAAATGAAAGATTTTTCAAAATTAAGAAGAATAAGGATTTGAGATAAATTAAGGATTTCAGATAATAAAAGGAATTCAGAGAATTAAAAGAAATTAGAATTAAAAAAAATTCAGAGGAATCCAAGATTTTGATGAAATTGAGGAATTCAGAGATTTTCGAAAATTTAGAGAATTTAAGAGATTTAAATAATTCAGAATATAATTCTAGAAATTTAGAGATTTCAAAATATTCGAGGAGCTCAGGGAATTCAGCATATTCCAGGAATTCAGGATGTTCAAGAAATTCAAGGATTTCAGGAAATTCAGGGAATTTCCGAAATTTCAGAGCATTAAGGGAATTTAAGGACTTATAGAATTCAGAATATTCAGAAAAATCAAGTTCTCAGGAAATCCAGAGAAATGAAGGATTTCAGGAAATCAAAGAAATCAAGGATTCTAGGAAATTCAGAGGAATGAAGGATTTCAGAAAAATCAAGGATTTCAGAGAATTAAAGAAATCCAGAGAATTCCCGAAATTTAGGGAATTCAAGGAATGCAGGAAAGTCAGAATTTTCAAGGATTTCCGGGAATGCAGAGATTCAAAACAACTCAGAGAATTCAAAATATTCCAGGAATTCCGCATATTCTAGAAATTCAAAATATTCAATAAATTCAAGGAGTTCAGGAAATTCAACGAATTTCAAGGATTTCAGAGCATCAAAGGAATGCAATAAATTGGAAGAACTAAAAGAGTTCAGAGAAAATTCAGGAATTTCCAAAAATTCCAGGAATTTATGAATATTACAGGAATTCGGGAGATTCAGATGATTTAATGAATTTCAGGAATTCAGAATATTCAAAGATTTTCGAGAAGTCAGGGAATTAAGAGCATTGGAAATATTTGAGACATTCAGCATATTTAATGAATTCGAGGATTTCGTAGAATTCAGAAAATTCAAGGATTTCCTAGAATTCAGAAAATTTCCGGCATTTCAGTGAAGCTAGGAAATTCAAGGAATTAAGGGAATTTAAGGAGTTTCAGACCATTAGGGAAATTCAAGGAATTCATGGAGTTAAAGGAATTCAAGGACTTCAGAGAATTAAGGAAATTCAAGGAATTTGAGGAATTAAGAATTTTCAAGAAATCCGGAAAATTATGAATATTTAAGTAATTCAAAATGATCAAGGAATTCAAGGATTCCAGGGAATTAAGCAAATTTTAGAAATTCCAGAGGATTTAGATAATTTAAGGAATTCAGAAAATTCAAACCATTTCAGGAATTCTAAACAATGAAAAAATTCAGGTAGTTTAAAATATCCAAGGGTTTTAGGTATTTTTTATATTTCAAGTAATTTAGGCTATCGGGAAAATTTTTATTGTTCCAAATATAAAACTCTTAATTTTGAGGAAAGGAATGCTAATTTTATATTTTAATTTTTGTATATAATATATTAATAATAAATTGAGTTAAATAAAAAAAGGAATTATCACTTGAGATTTATTAATGCAATTTAATTTAATTAATTAATTTAATTAGTAAATCTAAATTAATTAATTAATTCAATTAATTCCTTTTCATCTCTGCTTGATATTAAATCTTTTAATTTCAATAGATTTCATTAATCACATTATTTTTTCCTAAACTAACATCCGAAGTTAAAAAATCTTTTTCTTTATTTCCAGTATTTTAAGTCATAAAGATATTAAAAACTTATTATCTGAAGATAAAATTAGAAGTACGCTGTAAGTATAATGACGTCAAATCAATTCATTAAGAAAAAATTAGTTTCCAATCATTAATTTCTTTTTTTTTTTGTACAACTTCAAAGATTTAGAATTGATACGAAAGAATTTCATACATGTATATTATTTTATTATTTATCACTAAATTTTTCATTTTATTTATTTTATGTACATTATGAATTAAAGATGGTTATTTTCCTTTCACACAGATGTGCTTCTAGACTTTGAATACTAAAATAAACTAATTTAAAAAAATAAAATAAAAAGCAAAAGCAGATCTATGAACCAGATTATTAATAATTTATTATTAATTGTAATTCCAAGTATCTTGAACTTGGTTTTGAGATGAAAAGTTCATTTATTAAAGTAATTTATTAAAGTTAGATCAATTTTCTCTGAATTGCATAACAAGTTTCTGCTGGCTTGAATATATAAACTTTATTATTTGAGACAGAATCGTTTAAGTGTCAAGTAGAGTGGATCTCATCCATATCCTTTTGAAATTGTTGATATTTTCCGGAAGGCTGACTGAGAAAATTAATCTGGCATGAAACAATTTCTCATGATCTCTAAAATTGAAATCTAAAGTTGAATCTTTTTCTTCATCCTGAAAAATTTTCTTTTCTTGTGTTGACTTAAAATTGGCTAGATGATTCTTTGCCTGGAACGAATTCCGTATTGGCTTGATGTATGTGCTGTCACAAAAAAAAAACCTCCAGAATATGCTATTGTGACAAAAAGTAACTTGGAAACTTCGAGCAGCTTTAAAAATCGTTCAGTTCGTCACGCCCACGAAACATGCGAAATATTGCAGACTCGTTCCCAACTTTAAAAGTAGCTGAGAGATTAGGCATTCTGGAAACATGTGGCATTTGCAATGGTGTAGCCCTAAAAGAAAAAGTGGCCATATAATCACGGAATTCATGAAATTCGAAAGAATGCATGGAATTCGTGAATTCCGTGAAATTTTTTATTTCCATGAATTACTTTGATTCTATTATTTTCTTGAATTTCATGAATTCCTTAAATTCCATGAATTTCATGAGTTCCTTAAATTTCTTGAATTGTATGAATTCCTTAAATCCATGAATTTCTTGATTTCCGTGAATTCCATGAATTCTTTGCATTTCATATTATTATTATACCATTAAGCCTTTTCCCTTCCGGGGTAGGCGTGACTTGTTCGGTTGGAAAGTAGTGAAATAGGTATATAGGTATGAGGTTGATCGGTATATGGGTATAGGGTGGATGGGTATGTAGGTGTTATGTATAGATGTTTTAGATTGATCTGGAGTTCTCGTGTTATTTATATAAATTACACGTTCACTCCGCAACACTGCTCCGACCCAGGTTGCTGATCAATCTCTCTAGCGATCACCCCAAGTGAGGAGCCTCACAAAATTATTATGTATGGTTCCCCACCTGGGCCCATTTGTATCCAAGGTCTTTGTTTCAGGCATCATTCACTCTATTGTCACTCTGTTTATAAACTATTTGTCGCCACATATTTCTGTCCTGGCATACTACTCTAGCTTCATTCACGTCCATGCATTTTTTCATGCAGGCTCTTGTATTTCTATGGCTTCTTATGTCTCTTCGTATTAGTGTCTCATTCACAGATTCTAACCATTCTTTCGGCGGTCTACCTCTGGGCATTTTGCCATTTACTTTACCTTTATACACTTGCTTGGTCAGTCGTTCATCTTTCATTCTTTCAAGATGTCCGAACCACCTTAGCTGATTTCTTTCCCATATGTCAACTAGTGTCTCCCCTGTACCACATTCTTTGAGGATTGTCTCGTTTCGTACTTTGTCCATCAATGTTTTCCCGCATATTATGCGCAGAGATTTCATGCCGATCGCGTTGATTTTACTCCTGTCCTTTTCTTGACAGGTCCATGTCTCGCTACCGTATAGTACAGTCGGTACGAAAATAGAGTTGTGTATGGCCATTTTAGCTTTTTTTGATATGTTTTTATTTGTGAGGATGGACCTTGCTCTACCGATAACCTGCTTACCCTTATTTATGCGCCTATCTAATTCCCCATCTATTTTTCCGTCGTTAGTGAATAGACTACCTAGATATACGTACTTGTCAACTTGTTCTAATTTCTCATCATTTAGGACTATGTTGCATATTGTTTTCTCACTTTTCCCTCAAACACCATGACTTTCGTTTTATTCACGTTAATTTTGAGGTCCATGTTCTTTATGCTTGTATTAAGTTTATTCAACATTCTTTGCAAGTCTTCGACTGATTCTGCCATAACAATCTTGTCATCCGCGAAAGCCAACCCACGTACCTTGACGTTTTCGAGATCTACACCTTCTTCGTCGAAGAGGGTAGCTCTTAGAGACTTATCCATGAATATGATAAATAGCCATGAGGACATAACGCATGCTTGTTTCGCGCCTTGCATGATATCGAACCAGTCACTCAGTTTCCCATTTACCCTGAGACTCGCTTTACTACCTGTATATATTGTTTTTATTGCTCGTAGGAGCCCTCCATTAACTCCATACTCTTTGAGGACTTCCCAAAGTTTACTTCTATTTACCGTGTCGAATGCTTTTTCTAGATCGATAAATGCACAGAAGACTTTCTTTCCTACTCTCAAACTTTTTTCTGCGACCTGTCTTAGGCTAAATATCTGATCCGTACATGATCTTCCTGGCATAAATCCACTTTGGACTTCCCATATTTTCTCTTCTGTAATTTGCATTACCCTACGGATAAGTATTTTTGAGTATATTTTACTTACGGTACTTAGTAGGCTGATACCTCTGTAATTACTGCAGTTGCTTTTATCTCCTTTTCTTTGTATATTGGTACGATAATCGCTTTTCTCCAATCGTCTGGGACTTCTCCCGTCTCGATACATAAATTTATTAATTCGCACAACCTGTGAGGTATGTACTCGTCACCGTATTTAAGCATTTCAGCGCTAATATGGTCTATACCCGCAGCCTTACAGTTTTTCAAGTTCTTAATTATATCTCTGACCTCAGTGACACAGACTTTTTCAATTGGGTTTTCTAATGCATTATCTTCTATGTCGCAGTTTTGTTGTCCGATATTTTCACCTCCCAATAGTTCTTTGAAAGACTCTTTCAAAGCGTCTACTATTCCGTCTATATCATATAGCATTTCGCCTTTGCTGTTTCTCATGCTAGCAAACTCTGTACTTTTACTTTCCTTCAACTGTTTATATAATAGTTTCATAATTCCTTCAAAGTAGTTTATTATTTTATTCTCTTCTTCTGTTCTGATTTTCTCTTTACTCTCTTTGACTAGTCGTTTAACTTTCCTATTTTTGTGTCTGTAATCATTTTTAAGTCTAGTTCTCTCCTCATCGCTAAGACCTGTCATGTTCAGCGTTTTATTGTGCGCTTCTTTCTTTTCTTTTTGGGCTGCCGCAATTTCATCGTTCCACCACGCATCGCCAGACTTTCTTCCTACAACCGCTGTACCACATACTTCGGTCGCAGTTTTGACAATGACATCCCGTAATAAAGTCCACGCGCCCTCTATATCTTTATTGCTTATAAGCGCTTCCCACGTTGCCCTATCTATGCTTTCAGTTAACCTCTTTTTAAACTCTGTTTGCACTTCTTGTCTCTGTAAATTTTCAATTTTTATTCGTGTTTGTTTCGTTTTCTTTGTTTTCTTTGTTCTCCATCCCCGCCCTAAGTTTATTTTGCAGACTAAAAGGTAATGATCAGAATTGCATTCGGAACCCCTCATGACTCTTGTATCTTTAACTAGTTCTCTTAATCTTTCATCCGCAATAACAAAGTCAATTATGCTGTGGCTATTTCCTTTACGCCAGGTGTACGTGTGGATCATTTTATGTCTAAACCAAGTATTTGTAATAAATAGGCCCTTTCCTAAGCATAAACTAACTAGCTTTTCCCCGTTATAATTTTTGCTTGTTGGATCTCCAAAATTACCTAGCAACCTTTCTGTATCTGTATCCTGACGTTGGACACCGACCCATCCGTTCATATCTCCTAGCAGAATTATTCTTTCACCTTGATCGCAAGTACTTATTGTATCATTTAAAGTGTCCCAGAAGGCGTCCTTAACTTCCCTCAAATCGCTATCAACTGGTGCGTAGAACGCTACGATAAATAATCTTGTGATTCCTACCTTCATTCTAGCCCATAGCAATCTGGGTGATACAAAATTATGCTCTATGAGATGCTGTCTTGCTTTTTCATTCATAATTAAACCGACCCCTTGACTACGATGTGATTCGCTATCTACTCCTGACCATATTTCACAACCGCCTTCCAACACCCCATTTTCTATTTTTATAAATTCGCGACCCTTTTTCTTCGTCTCAGGTACACAAGGAATGTCTAGTTTCCTTACGTGCATAGTTTCTCGTAGTTCTCTTATCTTAAGATGTATGTATGTATGTATACCATTAAGCTATTTCCCTTTTGGGGTAGACGTGACACTACCCGATTCGGGTAGTGTTTCTAGGTGGATAGTTTCTTGTAGTAAATAATTACAAGTGTGGGCTCACCACACCCACGACGGCCAACAGCAACGCAGTAGTATTATTCCCGAACGGTGACCCATCCAAGTACTAACCGCGCCCAACACTGCTTAACTTCAGTGTTCTAGCGAGAACTGGTGTTTCCAGCGTGGTATCACCGTTGACATGAATTCCTAGAATTCCATGAATTCCTAGAATTCCACGAATTCCTTGAATTCCACAATTTCTTTGAATTCTGCGAACTCCTTGAATTTCGTAAATTCCTTGGGTCCCTTGAAGTCCGTGAATTCCAATAATTCCTTGAATTCCTTGAATTTCGTGAATCCTTTGAATTCCGTAAATTCCTTGAATTCCATGGATTCCTTGAATTCCATGAATTCCTTGAATTCCATGAATTCCTTGAATTCCATGAATTCCATGAATTCTTTGAATTCCATAAATTCCTTGATTTTTGTGAATTCCATGAATTCCTTGAATTTCATGAATTCCTCAAATTCCATGAATTCCATGATTATCTTGAATTCCTTGAATTGCTTAAATACCACGAATTCCTCGAGTTCCATGATATTCTTGAATTCCATGAATTTCATGAATTCTTTGAATTCCGTGAAATCCTTGAATTTCCTGAATTCCGTGAATTTCTTGAATTCCTTGAATTCCGTGAATTCCATTAATTCCTTGAATTCCTTGAATTTCACGAATTCCATAAATCCCATCAATTTCATCAACTCCATCAATTCCTTGATTTTCGTGAATTCCATGAATTTCATCATTTCCTTGAATTCCATAAATTTCATGAATTCTTTGAATTCCGTAAATTTGACGAATTCATTGAATTCCATTAATTCCTTGAATTTCATGAATTCCTTGAATTCCATGAATTTCTAGAATTCCATGAATTCCAAGAATTCCATGAATTCCTAGAATTCCATGAATTCCAAGAATTCCATGAATTCCTAGAATTCCATGAATTCCAAGAATTCCATGAATTCTTAGAATCCCATGAATTCCTTGAATTCTATAAATTCCATAAATTCCTTGATTTCCGCAAAATCCATGATCCAACGCTAAAAGAAAATGCAGTGGTTTACAAAGAATTTGAAAGATTTTAAGAATAGCTTACAAGATTTCAAAAGATTTGAAAATATTTCATAAAAAAAAAAGATTTCCAGGAATTGAAGGCATTTGAAACTCGATTTGAAAGGGCTTCATGAGATTGCATGTGATTTAACGAGATTTTTGTGGATTTCAAAGATTTCGTCATTTTTGAAAAAATTTTGAAAGATGTTACAGTTTTCAGGATGTTTTACGAATGTTTACTTGTTTTTTGGGGAATTAATAGAGATTTCACAAAATTGAAGGGTTTTAGAAGGATTTTAAAGAGTGAATGGTATTTTTGAATAAGGAATTTCAGAATATTTCAAACGATTTCAGAAAGTTTTTCAGGATATCAATGATAGTTAAAAGATTTCCTCAGATTTAAGGGATTCATAGGATTTCAGAAAAAAATATATATAAGATATCAAGGGATTTATAAGGAATTAAAAAAATGTCAAAAGATTTCTATGGATTTTACAAGATTCAAGAGATTCTAGACAGATTTTAGTGGATTTCAATCGCTTCCAAAGATTTGAACGAATTTATTGGAAACTCAAAGCACTTTCTCGGATTTGATTTGATTTTACGGGATATCAGAAGATTTAAAAGATTGACAAAAAATATTTCATGGGGTTTATGAGGTTTCAAAGAGATTTCAAAAGATTTTTCTGGATTTCGCAAGATTAAAGCAATTTAAAAAGTTTCAAAGAAGAGTATTTGTTCAAGGTATCTTATATTTTAAAGATTCATAAGATTTCCAAAGAAATTAAGAGGTTCCATAAAATAATGAATATTAACATACTTCAAGGATTTTCAATATATTTCAAGGAATCTGTATTATCATCGGAGAATAGCAAAAATATTATTTCAACGTCTTTTCAGACTAGATGAAAATAACAATTAAAAATTATTTTAATTAATTCTTTTCTGGAAAAGGATCTTTTCCTTCCGCTCTACTGAAAAACGAACGAAAATAAAATTTTCGCGGATTTTAAAAGGGTATGAAAGATTTCAAAGATTTTTAGGGACTATAGGTAATTTCAAAGAATTTCCAAAATTTTCCAAAAATTAAATGAAATTAAATTTTGAGGGACTTCGACGGACATAATAGGATTTTATGGCGTCTCAACAAATTTCAAAAATTTCAAATTTCAATTTTAAAATGAATTTTAGAAGATATTCAGGATTTCAAAACATTTTAAGGTATTTCAAACGATTGAAGTGATCTCACAAATTCAAAAGAATTCAAAGATAATAATGTATTTTAAAAGATCCCAAGGAATTTTGTGAGATATACAAAAGTTTTGCAGGATTAGAAAAAATATCAAGAGGTTGAAAAATTTATGAGTAACTTCAGGTGATTTGGTAAGATTTCAGAAGATTTCAAGAAATTTAACAATATTTGTGGGATTTTCAGAAAATTTTCAAAAGAAAATTATTCAAAAGAAATTAGAAGATTCAATTAGAAGAATTTCAAAATATTGAAAGAAGATTTCGAGGGCTTTATCAGACCTTATCAGGATTTAAAAAATTTAATCATCTTTGAAGAAATTTCAAGAGATGTTATAGATTTCAAGATGTTTAACGGGATTGTGGATAATTTCAGAAAATTTCAAAGGATTTTATGAAGGTATAGAGGACATCAATGATATCTGAATGTGAGGGATTCAAAGGATTAAAAAAAAATTATAATATAAAGTTTAACTTTATTCAATTTGTTCAACAATTTGACGGTCATTATATTTAATAATTCGAGATATTATCATCCAAATAAAAAAAATATTGTTCTAATACTAAAAATATTCCTTTTTTCTTAATAATAGTGTTATTTTTTTATGAAATAAATAATCTATATGTATTTCAGATGATTTTCCTAACGAGTTACGTACTATTTTTATTTATAATACCAGAGAAAGCTAAACCGTGCTAAGCTCATCAGTATTTTCATTATATTATCACAAATAATTTTTCCATTAATCATTTCCCTTACGTCCCCTACTTTCCCACCCCTCATTACCGCTCACCACTCCTACTTTCCCATCCTATTATTTCACTTACTTCCCATACATTCCCTTCTCTCATTTCCACTCCCTTAATTTCATTTCACTTTCCCTACTTCCCCACCTCTCATTGCCCCTTACTATATTTACTTTCTTCTCCCATCATTCCACTTACTTCCCATACTTTCCCTCTTCTCATTTCCACTTCCTTTATTTCTCCTCACTTCCCCTACTTTCCCAACACTCATTGCCGCTCACTGCTCCTACTTTCTTATCCCATCATTTCGCTTACTTTCCATACTTTTCCTTCCCTCATTTTCACTCCCTTAATTTGCCCTCACTTCTCCTACTTTCTCACCTCTCTTTGCCGCTCACTATCCCTACTTTCTCATCCCATCATTCCACTTAGTTCCCATACTTTCCCTTTTCTCATTTCCACTCCCTTTCTTTCATCTCACTTTCCCTACTTTCCCACCCCCCGTTGCCGCTCACTATCCCTACTTGCTTATCCCATCATTCCACTTACTTCCCATACTTTAACTCCTCTTATTTCCACTCGCTTTACTTCCCCTACTTTCCCACTTCTCATTGCCGCTCACTATCCCTACTTTCCTTTCCCATCATTCCACTTACTTCCCATACTTTCCCTCCCCACATTACCACTCCCTTAATTTCCCCTCACTCCCCCTACTTTCTCACCTCTCATTTTCCCTCCCTTCCCCTATTTTCCTTTGCAAAGATTTACAGGAATTCCATGAGATTTCATTAAGGATTCAGAATGGATTCAGAATGGTTAATTCCTCGACTCTTTTTATTAGGCGTGATTTTCAATAAGAATATTATTGTAAAATAATTAAAAAGAGGAAACTTGCGTAAGAACTGTTTAGGGGCGCGCCCCCCCCCCTAGGGTACTCCCCTACAAAGAAAAAAATTTACTCAATCGCTTGTAAGTTGTTCGTTTAGAATTTTTTTTCTCCTGTGAAGTTAGCTTGATTGGACTTAGCATTCCTTAGCTTTCTCCGTTCCAATTGTATTTTCTTGATATTCTAGAGATTTTAAAACGAAGACAAATTCATCTAACAAAGGCAAATTTCCTGATCGTATTTTCCGCAGATTGATCAAGTCTTTCCTTTATGACAAGGTAATTTTGACTCGGAACTTTTTCGAGATAAATTAAAAACCGATAAGATAAAAAGTACGAATCGCATCACAGCCGAATCGGCGGGTGTCGAAGTTTCTTCGTCTTCGACGTGAGTTGAAATTCAGAGCACCTCTTCGACGATTGGCAAGGGTTGATGAAGGAAAGTTTTGCCACCACTTTCTGTAAAGTCTGACGCCGTGTGACCATCTCCTCGCAAGACCCACTTCGTCGTTAATAAACCGTCAACTCCCACAGGACCTCGAGCATGAATTCGAGCAGTCGAAATGCCGACCTGAAACAGAAATTCGTACAATCAGAGTTTGATATTGACATACCTCAAATTCGATTTGATCGGAAGATTTCCAATCAAAGACAATCACAACTTAATATTAACCAGATCGAATTACTTTCAAATCTAGGGATTACAACGCAAGAACCAGCTCAAAACCAGCATTTTGATCAATTTGAAAATAGAAATTTACAAAAAATACAAAATTACAAAATAATGCAAACAATTTTTAAAACTTTTCGAGCTGGAAAAGGGAAGGGAAAAGTTCTGTCGCACCCTATCCCTTTCGCAGCTTTATGATTACTTTAAAAAATTGTCCAAATTATTTTATTTGAGAATTCATGATCAAAAAGTCTTTTCTATTCATGCGTCAACTTTGAATTATGTCGATGAAGAAAGTTTTTCTGTTTGAAACAGATGATTCAAATATTATAAATAAGCATAACTTCCTCAATCTTCAATAAAGTGTATTAATATTATAGTTCAGTCGATTTGCCCCGAATCAAGGAATCTTTTCCTTACTCTCATCAATTTTGAATTATTTTAGTGAAAAAAGTTTTACTACAAAAAACCGATTTTTAAAATATATAAATTACCACAACTTCCCTACTCTTCATTAAAATGTAATAATATTATAGGTCAATCGATTCGCTTCGAATCAAGGAATCTTTTCCTTTACGAATTATGTCGAAGAAACAAGTTTTGCTATGAAAAAACGTATTTCCAAATATCATTCATTACCATAGCTTCCTTACTCTTCAATAAAATTTATTAATATTACAGGTCAATCGATTCGTCTCGAACCAAGGAATATTTTATATTATTGCGTCAACTTTGAATTATGCTAATAAAAAAGTTTTACTGTAAGCAACCAATTTTCAAGATTGTTTAGAATATTGTGTTAGACATTTCTAAATTAAGGAAGCTTTAAGTAAATGAATTAAAAATGTTTGAAAAATTTTACCATTACAAAGCTTCCGCTATGAGGAAGCGAAATTAGTTGGTGTTACAAAAAACGGTTCTGTAACCTATTAAACTTCAACCATCAGTTCGCCTTCGCCAAAATTCTTCTTCATCTATTTCCCCCTCTCCTCAGGTTGCCAGCTAACACCTTCTTCCCCTATTTCGTGAACCCCCATTTTCCCTTACTTTCTCTACCCTCCTCATTTACACTCCCCTTACTTCCGCTAGTTCCCCTACTATTACTTCCCATACCACCGTCCCCTTATATTTTCTGCCACTTCTCATATTTTCCCTATGCTTACCTCCTCGCTTTTTCTAATTATCACCACTCACTTCCACTACTTCCCCTTTTTTAATTTCCTCTACTTCCCTTCACCTCATTTTCTCTAATACTCCTCCCCTCATTTCCCATCACTTCTCCTACTTCACCGCCCCTCACTCTGCCTACTTTACATCCCTTACTTTCCCTCATTTCCCCTACATCTCCTCCCCTAATTTCACCTAACATTCTCTACATTCCTTTTCCCTGTTTCCTCTCACTTTCCCTACTTTCCCTCTACTCGTTTCCCCTCACTTATCTTACTTCCTCTACTTTCCCTGCCCTCACTTCTCCTACCTCAGTTCTCATAATTACCTCTCATTTACCCTAATTACCCTGCCATAATTTCCCCTCACTTCTTCTGCCCCCCTTCGATAATTTCTCTTTACACCTCCGACTTTTCTTCACATCATTACCCTTACTTCCCCAAAAGTACGACGGACGGGCGGACACCAACCGAAACTATAATGGTTTCTGCCCGAGGATAAGGAACCGTAAGAAGGGAAAATCGTGTAACTTTTTCATGAAAAAGGGGAAAATAGGGGAGTGATTAAACATTTATTTTTACATTAAGAAAAGGAGAAACAAACTTTTTATAAGTACTGGTATAGCTCCAGACATTTTCAAAAATAAATCTCTCAAAATACCTTCAAATTGTTCAAATCTGTAGAAATTCCTTAAAATAAAATTTAATTTATTCCCTGAAGTTCTCTAGAAGTTCGTCAAAATCCCTTGAAATATCTTAACGTTTTTGGAAATTGCAAAAATCCTTAGGAGTATATAGAAATCATTTAAAATTCCATGAATATTATTGAATTAAAATAATTCATAAAATTTCTAATTTTTCCCTCGATTTTTTTCCATTCACCTGGATTTTTAGGGTTTCATGGCCCCGGACAAAAACCCTTATAGTTTCGGTTGGGTGCCCGTCCGCCCATCGTACTTTTTTCCAGGGTGGGGTGGTGAGGGAAAATGAGGGGTTGGGAATAACGAAAATTAGGGGAAGTTAGGGGTCGAAGTAGGGAAAATGAGGAGCGTTAGGGAAAGTAAGAGCAAATTCGAGATGGAAAGTAGGGGAAATAAGGGGTGGAGGCGTAAGGGACGCGAGGGGGTAGAACAAATGAGAGGAGATGGGTGATGATGAGATGAGATGATATGAGAGGGGAGGAGAAATTCGGGTAGGAAAAGTAGTGAAAATGAGGGAAATGTGAGGAGGGATAGCTGCGAAACTGGGGGAAATTACAGGTAAGAAAGTAGGATGATGAGGGAAGGGAAAGTGGGGGGCGGGATAGAAGAAGGGAAAGTAAGAAGAAATTACGGAAGGAGAAGTGAAGAGAAATACAGGCAGAGAAAGCAGTGAAACTGAGGGGAGGTGAAGTCAGCGAAATAAAGGGAAATAAGGCGAAATGAAGTGAGGGAAGTGACAGAAAATGAGAAGAAGTAGGGGAAATTATTAGAAGTGAGGATGAATAGGGGAGGGGAAGTGAGGTCTGGGGAACGGAAGTGGGAGAAGAGAAGTACCAGCTAGGGAAAATAGAGGAGGTGGAAAATGAAGATGAAGAGGTTGTGGAAGGGAGGAGAAATAGGGGAAGAGGAGGTTTGAAGGACTGAATTTGCGTCTTAATAGGCTACGATTATCTTTTTTGTAGGCGCGCGGCGCCCACTTCGACTATTTTTTATTTTTTAATATTAAAAATTTCAAAATTTGAAATTCAAGGAATTTTTAAAGATTTTAAAGGATTTGCAATACGCTAGAGTATTTTTTTCATACATTAAATAATTTTAGGTGATTTCGAAGGATTTGTAAGATTTTAGGGCATTTTTAAAGATTCAGCACCTTCAAAAAATGCCAAGTGATTCCAAAGAGTTTGAAATTTTTTTGGGAATTTTCCAAAATTCCAAAGAATTTTCAAGAGCTTTGAATAATTTTCAGAGATTTCAAAAGGTTTCAAGGGATTTCCAAGGAACTGAATGATTTTAAGGGATTAAAACCAATTTTTCGGGAACTTCGAAGATTTTCGGAAGATATGGAACGATTTTATAGGATCTATGACGTTTCAGGATATTTTAAAATATTCCAAAGGATTAGATAATATTTCCAAGAACATGCATTCACCTGGACATTTGGTCAGAGAAGTGGAAAACTTCAGAAAAACAAACCCCCTGATCACAGACGATTAGCGACAGACGAGTTTGGATCTAGAAATTCGATAGCATCGAAGTGCAGTGAAAACACGAATAAACAAAAATAACGAACGGCCACCCATCCGAGTGTTAACCACGCCTTGCGGTTTGATTTTTCAATTATTTCAGCGAATTTTTTTATATATTAGTTTCAAAGTTTTATGGAAATTGTATTTCAACGCTAGAAAAAGTATATATTAATATTTGTGTCTCGGAAACTTTGGGAAAACTCAGCGAATTTCATATTGGAGTCTATTTTATTTTCTTCTGCACTAAGAAACTTAGTTTTTCTGGAATTCATTTGGCTTTTAACTTTTGTTTTGTTTGAAGTTTTCATTTACGAAAGTTCCATAAGGAGCCTCGAGACTCCTTAAGAATTGTCTTAATTTTTCCTCTTCACTTATGTAAACATTTGAAGAAGTTGGATAGAGGAGTTTGAAATTTAATAAGAGCGTTATTAAAATATCTTTTAATTAATTTTTTCAATTTTCTGTACATGATTTTTTTTATAATTAGCATCCAGTTTATGCAAGAATATAATATAAGAAATATCTCCTTTTAATGTAGGACAGAATATTCACCTGAATCAGTAATTACATCCGAGTTGAGAAACTAATTGATGATATATATTTTATTCATCTTTAAAAGTTCAGAAAGTACATTCCTACAGCACTGATACTATTCCAAAAAACTTAGAGCATTTCTTATCTTAAAGTCCATTATCTGAAAGTCATTACGATAATATGGCTAATTACGCTTCAGATTTATCGTTTCTACTGAAATTTACAATTTATATGATAATTCCAGTGATTAAATACTAAAGAGTCTAGAAATCTGTTGAAAGCATATCGAAATCTTATCTATTTTTTAATACTGCCAATCAGTTTTCTACACTCTCTTTAAAACAATGTGAATTTTCTTGAGTAACTTTAACACATAAATGTAGGAATCATTTTTTGTTATCATCAATCTTTAAATTCAGGCAGAAGATAATTTTTAAGTTAAACTATTATCTCATTTTAAATATATAATGAATTATTTTTTATTTATAAAAAAATTTTCTTTAGAAGTTTCAAGAAGCTTTTTACTTCCTATAAAACATTGCAGGATGTTTTCTTCTTTCAAAGGATATAAAAAATAATGAGTACAGCACAATTCTATCCTCTAATTTCAAAACTACAATAAATGAGATTTTGTTTATGAAAAATTGTTCTTTAGAAGTTTTATAAGAAGCTTTTTACTTCCTTTAATACATTGCAGAAACTTTTTTTTTCTCTAAAAGGATATTAGAAATAATAGATACATCGCAATTTCTATCCTCTCACTCTAAACCTATAATACATTTCTTTATTTATGATAAAATTTTCTTTAGAAGTTTTATAAGAAGCTTTTTACTTCCTATAAAACATTATAGAATGCTTTTCTTGTTCAAAAGAATATCAGAAATAATAAATACATCACAATTCTATCTTCTCATTTTAAGTCTATAATAAATTATTCTTTGTTTATGAAAAGTTTTTCTTCAGAAGTTTTATAAGAAGTTTTTCACTTCCTATCAAACATTACAGAATACTATTCTTCTTCAAAAGTATACCACAAATAATAAATACATCACAATTCTGTCTTTTCATTTTAAATGCATAATCAATTATTTTTGGTTTATGAAAAGATTTTCGTCAGAAGTTCTATGAGAAGCTTCTTACTTCCAATAGAACATTATAGGGTGTTTTGCTCCTTCAAAAGTATATAAGAAATAATGAATACATCACAATTGCATCCTCTCATTTCAAACCTATAATGAATTATTTTTTGTTTGTAACACGATTTTCTTCATAAGTTCTATAAGAAGTTTTCTACTTCCTTTAAAATACTGCGAAGTCTTTTCCTCCTTTAAAAGTGTATGAGAAATAGTAAATACATCACAATTCTATCCTCTCATTTTAAGACCATAATAAATTATTCTTTGTTTATGAAAAAATTGTCTTCAGAAGTTTTATAAGAAGCTTTTTACATCCTATAAAACATTACAGAATGCTTTTCTTCTTCAAAAGTATATCAGGAATAATAAATACATCACAATTCTATCTTCTCAATTTAAATCTATGATCAATTATTTTTTGTCTATGAAAAGATTTTCGTTAGAAGTTTTATGAGAAGCTTTTTACTTCCTATAAAACATTACATGGCGTCTTCCTCCTTTAAAAGTATATAAGAAATGATGAATACATCACAATTCTATCCTCTCATTTTGAGTCCATAATAAATCATTCTTTCTTTATGAAAAAATTTTCTTTAGAAGTCTTATAAGAAGCTTTGTACTTGCTATAAAACATTGCCAAGTTTTTTCCTCTTTTAAAAGTGTATGAGAAATAATAAATACATCACAATATTCTATCCTCTCATTTTAAGCTTAGAATAAATTATTATTTTTTTAGATAAAAATTCCCCTCAGAAGTTTTATAAGAAGCTTTATACTTCCTATAAAACATTGCAGGGTGATACAAAAATGTAATGAATCACAGTTCTATCCTCTCATTTCAAACCTATAATAAATTAGTTTTTGTTCATAAAAAAAATTTTCTTTAGAAGTTTGATAAGGAGCTTTTTCCTTCCTATGAAACATTACAGAGTGTTTTTCTCCTTTAAACGCATTTAAGAAATAATAAATACATCACAATTCCATCCTCTCATTTTGAACTTATAATAAATTATTTTTTGTTTTAAAAAAATTTGCTCAAGAGTTTTATAAGAAGTTTTTTATTTCCTATAAAACACTGCAGGATGTTTTTCTTCTTTAAAAGTATATAAAAAAATAAATGCGTCGCAATTCTATCCTTTTTTTTACAAAAAAATTGTCTTTAGAAGTTATATAAGAAGCTTTTTAATTCCTATAAAACAATGCAGGATGTTTTTCATCTCTAAAAGTATATGAGAAATAATAAATAAAACACAATTCTATCCTATCATTTCAAATCTATAATGAATTATGGTTTCTTTGTAAACAGGTTCTCTTTAGAAGTTTTATAAGAAGCTTTTCACTTCCTATAAAACATTATGAGGTGTTTTTCTCCTTTACAACTGTATTGAGAAATAATAAATACATCACAGTTCTATCCTCTCATTTCAAACGAATAATGAATTATTTTTTGTTTATAAAAAAATTTTTCTCAGAAGTTTTATAAGAAGCTTTTCACTTCCTATAAAACATTACAGAATGCTTTTCTTCTTCAAAAGTATATCAGGAATAATAAATACATCACAATTCTATCCTCTCATTTTAAGTCCATAATAAATTATTTTTTGTTCATGAAAAGATTTTCTTTAGAAGTTCAATTCTATCTTCTCATTTTAAATCTTTAATGAATTATTTTTTGTTTATAAAAGAATGTTCCTGAGAAGTTTTATAAGAAGCTTTTCACTTCCTATGAAAAATTGCAGGATGTTTTTCTTCTTTAAACTCTATCCTTTAAATTATAATCTTGTTATCTACCCTTTAAATCATAATCTGAATTCTATCCTCTTATCTTAAACCTATAATAAATTATTTTTTATTTAGAAGAAAATTTTGTTGAGAAGTTTTATCAGAAGCTTTTTACTTCCTATAAAACATTACAGGATGTTTTTCTTCTATATAAGTATATAAAAAAATCAAATGAATCACAGTTCTATCCTCTCATTTTAAACCTAAGGTAAACGTCCCAGTAATCGTGACCTTAGTCCCAGTAATCGTGATGCCAATTTTCTTGCTTTTTATTTTATTTGAATGAATCTAATTTCTATTTGCTATTATAAAATGCTAAAAATAAGTGAGTTTTATCATTAAGTGTAACTTTTAACACATTTTTGTAACAATATATTCAAACTATAACCAAGTTTCACGATTACTGGGACCGTCACGATTACTGGGACATTTACCTTATAGTAAATTAGTTTTTGTTTATAAAAAATTGTCTTTAGAAGTTTGATAAGAAGCTTCTCACTTCCTGTACAACATTACGGGGTGTTTTTTTCCTTTGAAAATATATTGAGAAAAAACAAATGCATCATAAATCTATCCTCTCATTTTAAACATATGATGAATTAGTTTTTGTTTACAAAAAAATGGTATTTAGAAGTTTTATAAGAAGCTTTTTACTTCCTATAAAACATTGCAGGATTTCTTCTCCAAAAGTATATAAGAAATAATAAATACATAAATACATAAATCTTTATAGAAAGATTTTCTTTATAAGTTTTATAAGAAGCTTTTTACTTCCTATAAAACACTAGGAGGTGTTTTTCTCCTTTGAAAGTATATAAGAAATGATAAATACATCACAAATCTATCCTCTCATTTTGAACCAATAATAAATTATTTTTTGATTATAAAAAAATGTTCCTCAGAAGTTTTATAAGAAGTTTCTTACTTCCTATAAAATATAACAGGGTGTTTTTTTCCTTTGAAAGTATCTAAGCAATGATAAATACATCACAAATCTATCCTCTCATTTTAAGCCTACAATAAATGAGATTTTGTTTATGAAAAATTGTTCTCTAGAAGTTTTATATGAAGCTTTTCACTTCCTATAATACATTGCAGGAACTTTTTTTTTCTCTAAAAGGATATTAGAAATAATAGATACATCGCAATTCTATCCTCTCACTCTAAACATATAATACATTTATTTATTCATGATAAAATTTTCTTTAGAAGTTTTATAGGAAGCTTTTTACTTCCTATAAAACATTATAGAATGCTTTTCTTCTTCAAAAGTATATCAGAAATAATGAATACATCACAATTCTATCTTCTTATTTTGAATCTATAATCAATTATTTCTTGTTTATGAAAAAATTTTCCTTAGAAGTTTTATAAGAAGCTTTTTACTTCATATAAAATATTGCCGAGTTTTTTCCTCTTTTAAAATTATATGAGAAATAATAAATACATCACAATTCTATCCTCTCATTTTAAACTTAGAATAAATTATTATTTTTTTAGATAAGAATTTTCCTCAGAAGTTGTATAAGAAGCTTTTTACTTCCTATAAAACATTGCAGGATGTTTTTTTTCTATGTGAGTATATATAAAAATCAAATGAATCACAGTTATATCCTCTCATTTGAAACCCATAATAAATTAATTTTGTTTAAAAAAATTTTTCCTCAGAAGTTTTATAAGAAGCTTTCTACTACCTATAAAACATTACGGGGTGTTTTTCTCCTTCAAAAGTACATTAAGAAATAATAAATACATCACAATTCTATCCTCTCATTTTAAACCTATAATAAATTATTTTTGTTTATAAAAAATTTTTCCTCAGAAGTTTTATAAGAAGCTTTTCACTTCCTATAAAACATAACG
>CAKNXH010000316.1:107048-136412 GCA_932178445.1 Andricus quercusramuli | reverse complement strand
ATGAGAATTAATAAAAACAACACAATTCTATCCTATCATTTCAAACCCATAATGAATTATGTTTTGTTTATAAAAAGGTTGACTATAGAAGTTTTATAAGAAGCTTTTCACTTCCTATAAAACATTACGGGTTGTTTTTCTCCTTCAAAAGTATGTTGAGAAATAATGAATACATCACAATTCTATCCTCCCATTTTAAACCTATAATAAATTATTTTTTGTTTATAAAGAATTTTTCCTCAGAAGTTTTATAGGCAGCTTTGCATTTCCTATAAAACATTGCAGGATGTTTTTTTTTTCTTTAAAAGTATATGAGGAATAATAAATACATCACAATTAGATCCTCTCATTTTAAACCTATAATAAATTATTTTTTGTTTATAATAAATTTTTCCTCAGAAGTTTTATAAGAAGCTTTTTACTTCCTATAAATCATTGCAGGATGTTTTTTTTCTTAAAAAATATGTGAGGAATAATAAATACATCACAATTCGATCCTCTTATTTTAAACCTATAATGAATTGTTTTTTGTTTATAAAAAAATTTTCATCAGAAGTTTTATAAGAAGCTTTTCACTTCCTATAAAACATTGCAGAATATTTTTCTTTTTTATGAGTATATGAAAAAAAACCAATGGATCACAATTGTATCCTCTCATTTCAAACCTATAATAAATTAGTTTTTGTTTATAAACAAATTTTATCTAGAAGTTTGATTAGAAGCTTTTTCCTTCCTATGAAACATTACAGGCTGTTTTTCTTCTTCAAAAGTATTTGAGAAATAATAAATACATCACAATTTTATTCTCTCATTTCAAACCTATAATAAATTATTTTTTGTTTATAATAAATTTGTCCTCAGAAGTTTTATAAGAAGCTTTTTACTTCCTCTAAATCATTGCAGTATGTTTTTTTTTCTTCAAAAATATATGAGGAATAACAAATACATCACAATTAGATCCTTTCATTTTAAACCTATAATAAATTATTTGTTGTTTATAATAAATTTTTCCTAAGAAGTTTTATAAAAAGCTTTTTACTTCCTATAAAACATTGCGAGATATTTTTCTTCTTTAAAAGTATATGAGAAATAATAAATACATCACAATTTATTCCTCTCATTTCAAACATATAAAAAATTATTTTTTGTTTATAAAAAGATTTTCTTTATAAGTTTTATAAGAAGTTTTCTACTTCCTATGAAACACTAGGAGGTGTTTTTCTCCTTCGAAAGTATATAACAAATGATAAATACATCACAAATCTATCCTCTCATTTTAAACCAATGATGAATTATTTTTTGTTTATAAAAAAATTGTTCTTCGAAGTTTTATAAGAAGCTTCTTACTTCCTATAAAGAATAACAGGGTGTTTTTTTCCTTTGAAAATATCTGAGAAATTATAAATACATCACAAATCTATCCTCTCATTTTAAACCAATAATGAATTATTTTTTGTTTATAAAAAAATTTCCTTCAGAAGTTTTACAAGAAGCTTTTTACTTGCTATAAAACATTGCCGAGTTTTTCCTCTTTTAAAAGTATATGAGAAATAATACATCACAATTCCATCCTCTCAGTTTAAACTTATAATAAATTACTTTTTGTTTAAAAAAAATGTTCCTCACAAGTTTTATAAGAAGCTTTTTACTTCCTATAGAACAATGCAGGATGCTTTCCTTCTTTAAAAGTATACGAAAAAAAATAAATACATCACAATTTCATCCTCTTATTTTAAACATGTAATACATTAGTGTTTGTTTTAAAAAAATGTACTTTAGAAGTTTTATAAGAAGCTTTTTACTTCCTACAGAACGTTACTGGATGTTTTTAATCTTCAACCGTTTATGAGAAATAATAAATACAACCCAATTCTATCCCCTCATTTTCAACCTATAATGAATGTTTTTTTGTTTACAACAAGATTTTCTTTAGAAGTTTTATAAAAACTTGTTCACTTCCTATAAAACTTTAGAGGTTTTTTTCTTTTTTAGAAGTATACGAGAAATGAAAAATACATCAAGAAAGTTTCAATGAAAAAAATTTTTGTTAGAAAATTTAAAGAAAACTAAGCTGCCAAAATAAAATATGGACTCTTCGGAAATGTCATTTTTTTCTAAAACAATGAATAAACAATAAAATAAAAGTTAAGGTGCGGAAATCGGTTGTCTTTTTTTGCGCAGACAATTTTATTGGTGAATTAGAAAATGCAAATTGATCGTACAACAAAAGCAGTCAAATTTTGAAACGATACTTCAAAATTTGTCCAGGAAAATGAAAAAATCCAGATTACACAACTGACATTTAGAATATTGATACTTATTTTTATGAATTTAAAAATAGTCAATTTTTCGTTCCTAATTTGTTAATTTTATCGCCATAGTGAATTTATTATGTCACTTTTCAGAAATATATTGCGATAACTGTGCAAATTAAATTTGAAAAAATTCTAAATAACATCTGAAATAATAAATATTTTCATTTGTTGCTTGACTTACTTTCAATATTTTATTATGTACACCATTTATTATACTTATATATTTTGATAACATGATAATATGATTCAGAAAATAATTGTTTGATATTAATATATTAATCAATTAAATTTTATGCAATAATATTATTATTCAATTAACATATTAAAATTATTTCTAGGATCTTAGTAACTTATCAGAATTTATCAGCATAGATGTTCAATTTTTCAATCGCATGGAGCACCAATCTTAAAGTCAGTTAAAGTGAGAATAAAAAATTTACGAAAATTTAAATAATTTTTTCTGTAGGAAAGTTTTTTCTATAATATAAAAAGTAGCACTCATGCTTTCTCTACGTATCTTATCTTCACATTTTATTATTATTTTTCTATAATTGCGATGACTTCGATATTTCCCAACTTATTTTCCCACTTCAAATTGTTACTCAATGGAAGAAAAATACTGTACTATCATGCTGATAAGTCCCTGTGATTCTGTAGAAATTTTTCTTCAAAATGATAGCGAAAAAATTAAAAAATGTTCATAATTTCATACGATATTCGAAATGTAAGAAAAAATTATAATTTTCAACTTTCTTGCAATATCTTTTTAAAAAATTGACAAGATTTCACTGAAAAAAGTAGTATTTTATATTATTGTTTAGAAGGTGTTATTTCAGATCAAAAAAAAAGTATGAACGTATCAAAAAAAGAATTATATACATTAAAAACTGTGTGTTTTATGTAGGTTTTTGTTTATCCGGAAATGGTTTTTCGTCATTGGGGTTATTAGAGCGTTTTTGCACTCGACTCTTCTTTATTATTTATTATTTTTGGATAGTTGGTAAACTTTTTAAATACTTAATGAAAAAAAGTATGAAGCCCTTTTTGGAATAAGTAAAATTTAATACTATTTTCACAAAATTATGAACTTTTTCAGCTAAAAAACCTATATGATGGAGAGTTATCATATTACAAAATTATTTTGCAAAATGTTTATGGCATTTTCTGTTGGACGTAGTACTAAAAAACTAAACTGAAAAAAATTGGTCTAAATCGCCAAAAAATGGTTGAAACTATTTAATAACTTTAATTTTCGTAAAATACCAAAAATACTACCCCTAATTCTGAAGAACTACCCTTTGAAGGCTTCAAAATTCCTAATTTTATAGTTTTCATTTATGATTAGTTTTACGGAAATAATTGTTAATTAACAGTGATAATCATTTTGGCGCGGCTTGAACTATTTTTTTAAAGAAAAAAAATATATTTATCATGAAATGGAAGAAATTTAAGGGTTGCGTAAAAAAACATTGAGTATTTTTAGGACACCCTACTACTTATTTAATGAGCTTTCAATATGCTCTTTGGTAAAGCAGAAAGCCGCAATGAAACTTTGTACAGGGTAGTCGCATGTCAGGGATAATCTGAAATTTTGAGACGCTTAAAGAGAATACATTTTTTCTGAGTTCCATGAGAAAATTTCAAAAGATTTTTTATTTGAAAAAATAAATTCTTTGAGAAAACTGAGAAAGATTTCCTAAAATTTTGAATAAAAACATAAAGAATTTTAAAGAAAAATTGATCAATTTTGCAATATTACAAAATTTCAGAAAAAATTCGATTAAGATTGAGAAATATTTAGAAGTTTTGAAAATATTCGGAAATAATTTAAAATTTGTTAGGATTTTAGAAAATTTGTAAAAAATGTAGATTTTCAAAACTAAGTGAATTTAAAATTAATTATTGTATAAATACATGTAATTATAATGAATTTGTCATAATAAAAGATTGAAACTAGTTTTTTGTAATTACTCTGCAATTGTTAATCATTAATTAATTGCTAATACTGAAGACATTAGAAATTATATCTAAGAATTATTTGCCAACTGGAATAACAAAAATTTTAAGCCAAAGATGTGTTTACAAAACATAACAACTATCGTGTTAACCAAAACTGTGCAAATTTACTTAACAACATTAATTACAAAAATATGTGTTTTATTGACTATTTTGACCATATCACATTACCTGTCCAATTGTTTTCAATTCACTTACATTTTTATTCAACTTGAGAATTTTTACGATTTTCATCGATTTCTTCTCATCTCCCTTAAATTTCCCTTAAACCAATGGATTTGAAAAAAAATGATTTGAATTCTTTTAAATTTAACTCGAATTGTTCTGATGTCTTATAAATCGAATTATTTGTAATTCCTTTAAATTCAAAAGAACTTTAGTGATATTAGAGGTCGTTCAAAAAATACTTAACGCTTTCTGGTCGAAAGAATACTATGATAGTTTAAATCAAAGCCTGTTGAGTTCAGCCAACGGTAAATTCCAATTCGATATTTCACAATTTTCGACGAAACAACTACATTTTTACCCAAGAAAAATAAAATTTGTACCAAAAGAGATCAATTTTCAAACCAAAAAGACGAATTTTCAAACAATAAAGATTTTCCAGTCCAGAAAGAAAAGTAATTCCAGTCAAATTGTTAGATTTTTACGATAAAAAAATTAATGTTCATCTAAGAAGATCAATTTTCTCAAAAGAAATTATTTTTTTATCTTGGTAAAAATGAATCCTTTTCGGTAGAAAATTAAAAACTTCACTACTGAAAATTTAACCATTCCATTCAACTATTCTTATTTTGTTTGAAAATTCAACTCCTTGGCTGAAATTTTATTTTCGAATTGAAAATTTAACTATTCCAGTGAAGATCCATCATCTTTGGTTGAAAATGTATGTATTTTATTAGAAAATTGTCTTTTTTGGTAGAAAATCAATCTTCTTAACTAAAAATTTACACATTCCACTCTTGATAAAGAATAGATCGTTTTTCGTTGAAAATTCAACTATTGAATTCTTCATTTCAGTTTAATCTTATTTGAATTGAAAATTCAACTGCTTGGTTAAGAGTTGAGCTATTTTGTTGAAAATTCATTCTATTGGTTGAAAATTGATTCATTTTGTTGGAAATCGTATTGGGAAAACTGTAAAAAGGTTTAAATTTAACGAAGAATCTCTGTGGTATTAATTAGTAAAATTCAACAAACGTCATTGCTTAACTAATTATTATTGTTTATAACTATCTTCTCCTATAGTTATGCTATATAATTGCAGTTTTTTCTCTCTGTTTTACATTAAAAATAATTATATTTGAAAAATCGAATTTTCGTATTTTTATCGGAAACGACCAGACGTAAAAAAAATGTACATACAAAAGTTTACATAACTGGAAAGCATCTACAACAAATAGAAAAACTTAGATTAAAAAAATTAATTCTGCCTTAAAAAATGTTTGAGCCCGCATAAAGCCAATAGAATGTCTTTTTGATGTTAGCAGAAACTTGTAAAAATATTGGAAAAAATAAGAAAAGTGTGGTATTCCTGAAAATCTTTTTTCCATGTTTTCAAAATTCGATGAAAAAAATAAAGAAGACTTTTTTGGAGAGCCCCAAATTTTTTATTTTTCCCATATTCTTTCACAGTTTCTGCTTATATGAGGAAGGAATTCTATCAATTTTATGGTGGCTTAACCATTTTTCAGGCCGGGCAAATTTTTTCAATATAATTTTTTTTTCGTAAACAGTTCCAGATTTCACAGAAGAGCAAGGTGTATTTTTTGTAGACTTTTCTAGATGTCTGAACATTTATCTGCACATTTTTTTGCATCTTTCATTGTTGGTAATCTTTACAAATAAATAAGAAGACAAAAAGCTATCGTCCATTTTTTTGCAATATCTTCTACTATAATTAAGAAAAAGGATTTTTCAGGGTGGGGCTCGAATTAAATTTATTTACGTGTATATTTTAAGTTATTTGTAACAAAAATATTTATTTTATTTATATTATAAATCTTCTTAATGAATTTGAAAAATATGTCATATTAAATAAAATTTATTTTACAAATGTAAACAAATTTCGAATCTGAAATAAGAAAATTTAAGGTGGCTCAGGGCACCACTTATTTTTGGCCCGGAACTGGTCGTTTCTCACAAGCGGTAAGAATTTCCCTGGTCATTTCAGTCGGTATACTCAGCCTGCGATATTCTATGTAAGTGAACTGCTTTTTATATAGTATTGTTAAGTTAGTTAGGTTATAGAGTTAGGTCAAAAAAGCGTCTGCTTCGCAGTGCAACTTTTGTATTTGCTTCAGAATCCTTCATAATTTCCTAAACTGTCTTGCTAGTTTTAATGGATAAAATTTTTTTAGTTCATTTTAATTTCCTAGGCAGTCTAGGACCTACAGTTTTTTCTTTTCTTTCTTCATCAGAAATCCAGGGAATCCAAACATTCAGGGCCGTGTGGACCATTTCTGTTGAATTTGGACGCATGCTAACAGCTGCTGCAACCTGGCATAACTAACGCGCATAGGGTACTGCCTACATTGTCCCTACGCTGCTTATGGTCACGCATGACTGAGCACCGCTTCTCTTTCGGTCCCGCGGTCCACGAATCACCAAAATGTTGAAGACTGGAATTCTAGGAAAGTCGTAAGCCCACAGGATTTTTAAATTCAGATTTCAGTGTACACTCGAACTTGGATAAGAAACTTGATTTGAGCCTTCCGAGAATTGACGCCGCGCGGCGGTTTCGAATGAGAGGAGCCGCGAGGGAATGTACCGTGTTGAGCGATGCGTGAAAAACAGTAGCATAGCGATAAAGCGCTGTACTCTGAAGGTCTAACTGAATAACTGCGTCATGTTGCATCACGCTACGTCAGTTCACTATCAGTGTTCACACGGCCCTGCTGTTAACGTCCTTAGAGCCTGGACTTGAGCCAAAACTCAGAAGCGAAACCGAGCTAAAATCTAACTTCGAGTATACTTATGTTAGGATTGAAATCTCTTATGAACATTTAAACAAAAAGACTTTTAATTTTTATAACTTTTTAGTGCCAGTCCAAGATTCCCAGACTGAGTTCTATACATTTTGTAGCACAAATTTTTCCCGTGTTTATCGACCTTATATAGTTTTAGTTAGTTTTAAAATAGGCGGGAAGCCGCTGGAGAGCTCCCCTGGCGCACAAGATATAAAGCCTATTGTGGCACAACGGTCCTTACATACTAGCCAGGAAAATTCTCACCGCTTGTGAGAAACGAACAGTGCCGGATCAAGAATGTGTCGGGTCCCGGGTCATATTTAATTTTCTTATTTCAACCTCGAATATTTTTTGTACATTCGTCATTAAATTTTGTATGATAAACACATATTCAATTTAATATTCAATCAAGAAAAAATCAGGGAAAAGTGAGGAAATTTTTGAAATGAAGATTTGCGATCACTCTGTTGGTAGCAGCCTGAAAGTGGATGTAAACATCAGTGAGTTGAGCAGTCTATTATTATTATTATTATTATACCATTATTATACCATTATTATACCATTATTATACCATTATTATACCATTATTATTATACCTTTCGGCATAAGCGTGACTCACTCGGTGAGGAAGAGAATCGTATGAGGTGGTATGGGGGGGGGGATAGATTGTTAGGTTAATCTAGAATTCCCGTGTTTATTTAAATAACACGTTCGTTCTGCAACACTGATGTGACCCACGTCGCTGATCAATCTCTCTAGCAATCACCCCAGGCGAAGAGCTTCACAAAGTCACCATGCAAAGCTCTCCACGCGGGCCCATTAGTATTCAAGGTCTTTCGTTTCAGACGTCATTCATTCCACTGAGACTCTTCATCATGCATTTCTCATCAACTATTTGTCGACGCACTCTTCTCTTCTGGCATTGATCTAAATTCTGAAGAGACAGGATGCTAAAGTACTAAAGTGAAAAGGTGAACCAGCTTACCTCAGCTCCAAGGCCAAATCTGTAACCATCGGCAAATCGAGTGCTGGCATTATGAAAGACGCAAGCACTGTCGACTTCTCTTTGAAACTTAGCTGCCCTTCTCGTGTCTTCCGTAATGATTGTGTCTGTGTGTCCACTTCCGTACTTGAGAATGTGGCTTATGGCATCGTCAAGGTCGGACACGAGTTCAATAGTGCACTCCAAAGATCCGTATTCGATCTTCATACTCCGAGCCGATGGTGGGCCAAAGGTCATCTGTTGCTCTAGTTTGGGACCAGAGTTGATCGTGACCTACATCAAAAGAAAATCGATCATCAAAATATTTCCAAAATACCCACTCTTTCCCCTATTTCCATTTTTTACCCTTTTTAAAAAAATCCTCTTTTTCGCCCTGTTTTCAAGAAACTTCCCTTTTCCCCTTTTTGTCGGGTTTTCGCTTAAATGAGAACTGTAATAATGGAACCCAATAAGAAAAACCAACCATTTTTTGTTGAAGAGTCTACTATTATATTTTCTGCTCAGAATTCACATCTTTTCTTGAATTCAACTATTTGGTTGAAAATTGAATCATTTTGTTGAAAATTCATTTTTCGTTTTTGGTTAGAGTTTACCTCTTTTGTTTGAAAATTTGGATTGAAAATTCATCTTTTTTGGTTGAAAATTCACCTTTCTTGGTTAAAATTAAACTTTTTTGTTGCAGATTTAACTGTCTTCTGAAAAATTTGTCTTTTTGTCTTTAAAATTCAATTGTTCTTGGTTAAAGTATACCTTTTTTTAAACTTTAATTGAAAACTCATCTTTCTTGGTAGCAAATCATCTTTCTTGGTTTAAAATGAACTTTTTTGTTAAAAATTCAACTGTCTTCTGAAAAGCTTGTCTTTTTGACTCAAAAATTCGACTGTTTTTGGTTAAAGTTCACTTTTTTTGTTTGAAAATTTGAATTGGAAACTCATCTTTCATGGTGGAAAATTCATCTTTCTTGTTTTAAATTGAATTTTTTTGTTGAAAATTCAACTGTATTATGAAAAATGTGTCTTTTTGTTTTGAAGATTCAACTGTTTTTGGTTAAAGTTCGCCTTTTTTTAAATTTGGATTAAAAACTCATCTTTCTCGGTGGGGAATTCATTTCTCTTTGTTTGAAATGAACTTTTTTGTTGAAAATTCAACTGCCTTCTGACAAATGTGTCTTTTTGACTTGAAACTTCAACTGTTTTTGGTTAAAGTTAAACTTTTTTGTTTGAATATTTGGATTGAAAACTCATCTTTTTCGGTTGAAAATTCATCTTTCTTGATTTAAAATGAATTTTTTTGTTGTTGAAAATTCACCTTTCTTGGTTTAAAATGAACTTTTTTTGTTGAAAGTTCACTGTCTTCTGAAGTATGGGTCTTTTTGAATTTAAAATTTAACTGTTTTTGGTTAAAATACAAGTTTGAAAATGTAGAAAGTCAAGTTTGAAAAGTCATATTCTTTGGTCAATAATTTGTTTTATTTAACACTCGTCTTTTTGGATCGAGAATTCGTCTCTTTGGATTAAAAATTATATTTTCATTAGTAAAAATAATCATTCTTGGTTTAAAATTAATTTTTTTAAATGGAAATGTCTGCTGTTACATTTTTTGTTTATATGCAATTCATTTCTTTTGTTCAAAAATTCCACTAACTGGCTGAAAATTTATCTGTTTTATTGAACATTTGTACTTTTGGATTAAAAATTCATCCATTGGTATAAAAAGTGATCCCTTCTTGTTAAAAAATCGACTATTCAGTACAAATTTTAATTAATTTGTTGAACATTCAACTATTTTACTGAAAAGTCATCTGTTTATTTAAAAATGTAACTGTTTTATTGAACATTCGCTTTTTTTAATAGAAAATTCGTATTTTCTGATTGAAAACTCACCTTTTTTGTTGAAAATTAACTTTTTTGTTGAAAATTCAACTGTCTTCTAAGAAGTTTGTCTTTTTGGCTTAAAATTTCATATTTTTTTGGTTAAAGTTTACTTTTTTTGAAAATTCAACCACTCGTTAGCAAATCCATCTTTGAAGTTTGAAGATTCAACTATTTGGTTACAAATTAAACTATTTTTCTGAAAAATTCGTTAAATTCGCTTGAAAATTTAACTATTTGGTTATTAGTGTGACTGCTTCTTTAAAAATTAATTATTGTATTTGGTCCCAAGTGTAGTTGTTTTGTTGAATTTTTTTAAATATCAAATTCGTCCTTTGAATTAAGAACTCATATTTTTTTTGAAAATGAACTTTTGTATTGAAAATTCAACTGTTACCTAAGAATTTTTTTTTTTACTTAAAAATTAAACAATTTTTTTTTAATTCGTTACTTTTGCTTGGGAGTTTAAAAATTTTGTTATAAAGACAAATGTTTGGTAGAACGTGTAATTCATTTGTTAAAAATTCCACTGTTTTGTCGAAGCTTCGTCTTTCTTGATAGAAAATTTAACTTTTGGTAGAAGGGTAATCTTTTTTGGGTAATCGTTAATTATTTTTAATTGAAAAGTCTACTATTATATTTTGGGATCAAAATTCATCTATTTTACTTGAAAATTCAACTATTTGATTGAAAAGTTAATTGTTTTGTCAAAAATTGCACTATTTGGTTAAAAGGTCAGCTTCTTTGGTCAAATATTTAATTCTTTTGTTAAGCATTAGTGTTTTTGGATAAAAAATCGTCCTTTTGGATTAGATATTCATCTTTTGGTATAAAAAGTCGCCTCTCATGGTTGAAAATTAATTATTTTTAATTAAAAAGTCTGCTATTACATTGTTCGTTCACAATTCATTCCTTTTGTTTGAAAATTTCACTTTATAGTAGAAAAATGATTTTTTTTTGTTTGGAAGCTTAACGATTTTGTTAAAACTCCATCTTTTTGGGATAAAAAATTTTTCTTGTGGTAGAAAACTCATATTTTTGGGTGAAAATTATTTATTTCTAATTGAAAAGTCTACTATTGTATTTTTTTATGAAGATTCTTCATTTGTTTGAAGATTCATTTACTTGGTGGAAAATTTAATTGTTCTGTTGAAAATTTAACCATTCTGTTAAAAAGTCAGCTTCTTTGGTCAGAAATCTAATTTTTTTGTTGAAAATTCGTATTTTTGAATAGATAATTCGCCCTTTTATAATAAAAATTCATCTTTTGGTATAAAAATTCATCTTTTTCGTTTCAAAATGTATCACTTTCAATTAAAAAGTCTACTATTGCATTTTTGATTTATAATTCATCTCTTTTTTTTTTAAATTTCCACTATCTGGTTGAAAATTTATTTGATTGTTATAAAACTTAAGTATTTTGTTGAAAAATCATCTTTTTGGATATGAAATTTAACTTTTTATATAGATTCGTCTTTTTGGATGAAAAATTCGTCCTTTTGGATTGACAATTCATCTTTCGGTACAAAATCTATATTTTTTTGGTTGAAAATTAATCTTTATTGATGGACACAAACATCTTATTCAAAATTCAACTGCCTTCTAAAAAATTGTCTTTTTGCTGGAAAATTCAACTGTTTGGTTAAAAGTGAATTTTCCTTGGTTCAACATTAACTTCTTCGTTGAAAATTCATCTTTTTCGAGTGTAAAATTTCAAATTTTCTGAAATATTTGACTTTAAAAAGATGAATTTCCTGCAAAACAATTAAATTTTCAACCAAGTATTGGAATTTTCAAACAAATAGATGCATTTTCAGCAAAATTAATGAATTTAAAAGCCTAAAAGACAAACTTTCTATAAAACAGTTGATTCTTCAACCGAGAAACATGAATTTTCAAGAAGGAAGATGATGATCTTTAATAAATTGTCGAATTTTTAAGAAAATAATTAACTTTTCTACTGAATAATAAAATCCTCAACCACAAGAGATGCGTTTTCAAGCAAATAGTTGAAATTTCTATTTGATTATTGTCTGGAAAGACGATTTTTCAAAAATTACAAAAATATTAGAATTCATCTTTCTCGGTTTCAAATTAAATTAATCTCTTTTGGTTGAAAATTAAACTATTTTGTTCAAAATGCAATTTATTTCCACATGAAGTCTTAAGGATATGGTACCAAGATTGATTTTATTTACAAGAATCTATTCCCCTTTTATTCCCAAATTTTCGTGAAAAAAAACGCTTTTTCCCCTGTTATGAAAACACTTTGGGCTGTGAAGTCTGAAAACTTTATTCAGATGGAATCGAGGACAGAAACAAACTTTTATTTCCAAAGTCATTCGTCTCAATTTGCTTTCCGTCTTGAATTCGGAATTATCAATCTTGTACTTTTTATCTCAAATGAAAATCAGAAAGAGCAGGGATCACAATCCATCCCAATTTTTTTTCCTGAATTCCTTTTCCCCTTTTTCCCTTGAATTTGAAAAATCTCCTAAAACACTTGAAATCGAGAATATTGAACCTATTTTACCCTTTTACCAACTTTTTTTAGAAGGATTCTATAAATTTTTTTTCTCATAAATAGAAATTCATGGCATTAGAAAACTATGGAATCTTGGAATCATATTTTAACCAAATAGCTGAATTTTCTACCAGAAAAAATAATTTTCAACCAGAGATAAATTTTCAACTAAAAGAATGAATATTCAACCAAAAAAAATTTTTTAACAGTGTTCTTCAGTTTTTAACCAAGTAGTTACATTTTCAACAAAAAATTTCATTTTCAACTAAATAGTTGAATTTTCTACCAAATTTTTAAGCCAAGAAGATGAATTTTCTATAAAAAAAATCACTTTCAACCAAGAAGATCAATTTTCAACCAGAGATAAGTTTTCCACTAAAATTATGAATCGACAACAAAAATGAATTTTTAACAAGGTTCCTTAGCTTTTAACCAAGTAGTTAAATTTTTAACCAAAAAAGTTGAATTTTCAAAGAAAAATGTAATAGTTGATATTTGAAGCAAAAAATTTAAATTCCAAATCACATCAGCTCAATTCAACTAAAAATACGATTTTTCTACACAGAAAGTTGAATTTTCAATCCAAAAATAAGAATTTTCAACAAAAAAGTTCATTTTCAACTAAATAGTTGAATTTTTCACTAAATTTTAAGGTGGATTTTCTAACAGAATGAATAACTTTCAACCAAGAAATTAATTTTCAACCTTAGTTGAATTTTCGACTGAAATTATGAATCTTCTACAAAAAAAAGATGAATTTTTAACAAGGTTATTCAACCTTCTACCAAGTAGTTGAATCTCCAGCCAAAAAGTTTAATCCTCGATGAAAAATGTAATCCTAGTTGATATTTGAACCAAAAAAAGTTTATAATTTTGGAATACAAACAGTTTAATTCGACCAAAAAAGACGAATTTTCCACAAGTACAGTCAAAAGTTCAATCCAAAATTACAATTTTTTAAGAAAGAAGGTAATTTTCAACCAAATGGTTGAATTTCTTACCAAATTTTTATACATGAGAAATACGAATTTTCTACAAAACAGTTTAACATTCAACCCAAAGATGTAAATTTCGAATGAAAAAGTTTAGTTTCAACATAAAAAAGGAATTTTTAACCAATTAGTGAAATTTTCTAAAAAAAAGGATGATTTACCGACGAAAAATTAGTTCATATTTTAAACAGAAAATATCTTAATTCGCAAACAGTTGCATTTAACCTGAAAGTTCGAATTTTCTACAAAAAAACTTGAATTTTCAACTCGCAAATAAGAATTTCCAACAAAATTCTTTAATTGTTCAACTAAAGACGTGAATTTCTAACCAAGCAAGATTTTTGAGCAAAAAAAAAAATTAACCAAATTTTTTAACTTTCAAGCCAAAAAGATGAATTTTCTACAAAAAATTGAATTTTTAATCAAATATTGGAATTTTGAATCACAGAGTGTCGCATTTTCGATGCGAAGAATTAATTTTCAATACAAAAAAAATGAATTTTCAACTGAGAAAAATGATTTTCATACCCAAAAAGGGGAACTTTCAATCAATTGCTAAACTAGCAAATTGTTGAATTTTTCAACTAAAAGACGTATTTTCTACAGAAAAGTTTAAATTTCAACCAAGAAAAATGAATTTTCAATCAAGAATGATGATTTTTCTACCAACAAAAAAGATAAATGTTTTATCCAAAAGGTTGAACTTTGAAAAAAAAAATATATATATATATATATAATTCAATAGAAAAGATTCTAATTTTGAATAAAAAATGTTGAATTCAACAGAACATACGAATTTTCAAATAAAATTATGAATCTTCAATCAAAAGAATCAATTTTCAACAAAGCAGTTCAACTTTTAAACTAGTAGTTGATATTTCAGTCAAAAAAGATTTAAAACGGACAAACAGTTGCATTCAACCAAAAAATACGAATTTTCTCTAAAAAAAAGTTGAATTTTCAACTCAAAAATATGAGTTTTTAACAAAATACTTAAATTTTCATCCAAAGAGATAAACTTTCAACCAAAAAAGATTTTTCAGTCACGAAAGAAAAAAATGTTAACAAAATTGTTGAACTTCTAGGACAAAAAACGAATTTTCCACAAAATAGTTAAATTTCCAACCAAATATTGGAATTTTTAACCACACAGTTGAATTTTCTACCATGTTGTTGAATTTTTAAGCCAAAAAGACGAATTTTCTAATCAAGAGTTTAATTTTCCATCAAGAAAGATGAATTTTTCATACAAAAGGAATATTTGAAAGCAGCAGCTAAATTTTCAACCGAAAAAGATGATTAAAAAAATTATTGAATTTTCAAAAAATTAATTAACTTCAACTGAATAATAAAACTTTTAACCAAAAAAGATTATTCCTCAACCAAAAATGTAACAGGTAATATATTTTTAAAAAAATTCAAATTTAAATGAAAAACAGTTGAATTCAACCAAAGATATGAATTTTCAACTAAAATCATTTTTAACAAAGTGGCTCACCTTTTAACCAAGTAGTTTATATTTCAACCAAAAAAAAATTTAATTTAATATAATTTAATTCATCCAGAAAAAAACAAATTATTAATTAAATGTTTGAATCATCAACCAAAAACAGAATAATTTTCAACCAATCAGTTGTATATTTTCAAAATTCTTATATTTATTTTTGTTATCTTCTATCTTGTTAAACTTTCCTAACAAAAAAATTCAATTTTCAATCCAAAAAGACGAACTTTTGCCCAAAAAGGATGACTTTTTAACAAAACTGTTGAATTTTCTACCCAATAGTTGCATTTTTATTTAAAAAGAAAACAAATTTTAAAAAAATAGTTGAATTTTCATCCAGAAAATATTCCAGTTGACTTGATTAAAATATGAATTTTTTAACAAAAAATAAGTTTCTACGAACAAATTTGCATTTTTTGTCCAAAGGATGAATTTTTTCAACCAAAAGGAATGATTTTTTAACAAAATAGTTGCATTCTTCACCAAACAGTTGAATTTTTGTCCAAGAAAGATGAAATTTGTACTAAAACAGATACATTTTTTATAAAAGAAGTACATTTTTTTTTTAACTTTCATCCATACATTTTTCAGTTCATTTTTTAACACCAAAATATGAATTTTGAACGAGAAGTAAATTTTCTACGAAATAGTTAAATTTTCAACAAAACAGAATTTCTAACCAAAAGTATGACTTTTTAACAAAATAGTTTTATTTTCAGTCAAACAGTTGCATTTTTATCCAAGAAAGATGAAATTTCTCCTAGAACAGATGAATTTTTAATAAAAAAACAACAAATTAAAAAAAAGTTGAATTTTCATCCAGAAAATATTTCAGTTCTCTTCTCATCACAAAAATATGAAATATAATCAAAAAGTAAATTTTCTACAAAATTGTTAAATTGTTAACAAAATAGCAGAATTTTCAATCGAAAAGTATGACCTTTCAACAAAATTGTTGAATGTTAAACCAAACAGTTGCATTTTTATCCGAAAAAGACGTTATTTCTGCTAAAGCAGGTGAATTTTGAAATCAGAAATACAAATTTTCAAAAAAGAGTTGAATTTTTATCCAAAAAAGACGAAATATTTCTTTTAAAACACATGAATTGAAATAAAAATCTTTAAAAAAAATAGTTCAATTTTCATCCCAAGAAGATTCCAGTTCACCTTCCAACACAAAAATAATGATTGTAAACTATAAGTTAGTTTTCTGCTGAATAGTCGAATATTCAACCAAAAAGTATCACTTTTTGACAATATTATTAAATTTTTAACCAAACAGTTGCATTTTTGTCCAAGCAAGATGGCAATATTTCTACTAAAAAAATATGAACCTTTAAATTAAAAAGACAAATCTTCAGACAAAATATTTTTCTTAAAAAAAATTCCGGTTGATTACCAGCAACAAACTATGAATTTTAAACAAAAGGTTAATATTATACAGAAAGAGTTGAATTTTTAACTCAAAAATATGAATTTTTAACAAAACAGTTGAATTGGTAAAAAGAAATTATGTCCTTTAAAAAAAATTGTTAGATTTTCAACCAAATAATAAAATATATAACTAAAAAGATAGTCTTCAGGAGAAAGTTTTTGCGAATTTGCAAAAATCACGTACATGAGTGAAGAACCCCCTACCGTAACAAATCGTAACAAAATGTCCCTTAATGATATAACCGTATAATACTAAATTTTTTTAATAAGAAGTGAAATCCCCTTATAATCCTTTTTTTCCGTGAAGAACTTTTTTATCTGCTTTCTAAGAATCTCAACTTGCAAATGAATTTTCAAGACTTAATTAAAAATGATTTATTTCCCAAGTAATAAATATAGATGAAACTGAAATACTCCCTTAGGAAGATGCTGCCCTGAATTTCAATAAGGAGAATTTCTAGAACCTTTGAAAAGTTCTTCAAGAAGCACTTTGCATTCACCAGACACGAAATACTCAAAAGGGACTTCGCCCCTCTTATTTGAACGAATCACCATATTCGAGATGAGTTTGTAGTTTCATATTTCCACTTTTCTAAAGTACGACATAACTCACCCCTTCCTTCTGCAGCATGTTGCAAACATCGGAGAAGAAGTTCTCGTTCATATGACTCTCGTGGATCAAGAGTGTCTCCATGGCGTTGCAGGCAGCTGGATAATCGCATTTCGAATCTCGAATGATTCTCATGGCTTTTCCAAGATCTGCATCCTTATCAACATAGACGTGACAGATACCCTCTGCGTGTCCCAAAACGGGGATGTGTTTCGACTGTATCTGGATCGAGCGGACAAGTTCTGAGCTTCCCCTGGGAATGATAAGATCGATGTGCTTCTCCATGGAGAGCAAATCACCAATTTCCTCCCTCGTGGATACCAGAGAAATGGCATTAGCAGCACCCACCGAACTCAGAGCTTCCTTCACGAGATCCATGAGGCACTTGTTGCTGTAAGCTGCTTCTTTTCCGCCCTTGAGCAATAATCCATTGGCACTGGCCATGGCGAGGGCTGCCACCTGGGGAAGGCTGTCTGGCCTAGATTCAAAAATCACCAGCAAGACTCCAATGGGTACTGTGATTTGTTTCAGTTCCAATCCATCAGCCAACTGTGTTCTTCTCACAACCCTGCCAACGTTTTTCAAGGAATCGGCTGCAATTTGTCGAAGACCATGACTCAAGGATTTCAACTTGGAGGGTGTTAAGGATAAACGAGAAAGTAGAGGTTTTGCCAAACCACTTTTTCGAGCCTCCTCTAGATCTTTGTTGTTGGCGTCCAGGATTTCGCTTTGTTTGGATTCGAGCAAATCCGCCAAGGTGTTGATGCATCCAGCTCGCTCCTCTGGTAGTAAAGACTGAAGTATTCGGCTGCCTGTTCGAGCTAGGATTTAAATTGACGAGGGTGAAAATCAATAAGTAGAGGGATGAAGGACATTTTTTGTGGAGGTCTCTTCTGCATCCCTATGGATATTATTGGTTCGTTTCAGATTGGAAAGTCGATTCTTACGACTGTTTGCATGGAATATTGAAGTCAATACGACTCGGATGGACGGCATTTGTCGGGATCGGAAAGTAATTTTAAAAACTGAATTCATCCATCTCGTTCTAGGCCAAGAGATCGAGTCCTATGCTCCAGCAAACAGTCGCATTTGGCACACTTATTAAAGTAAAGGGGAGATGCCAAAACGGAAATGGTGTTGATTCGACACTGCACGGACAGACTTGTTTGAATTTCATATTTAAAGTGGAATTTAGAGTCGATTCTTGACGGGAGGGAATTGGTCCTTTGTTTTCATTTCGGGAGGGTCGGTAAATAGGGATGCTTTCATGTTATTTTTCAGTGGGTTTGGTGCACAGTGGAAATTCTGTTATGAGAAATAGATTTTTATGTGAGGTCTTTATGGATTTTTGAATATCAATCTTGGTATATCAAGACAAGAAACTTGTATTTTCTTATTTCTTCCAGTTTTTATTAGAGTATTTGCATTATTTTCTTCTATTCGTATTCTGATACCAGAAATACCCACTGGTGTGCAAAATTATAATTTTAATTTTAATTAGTCAAGCAAAGCTTTTATTTCAAGTTGATACAATGTCAAACTGAAGGGTGCTACAGCAGTAAAGTTAGAAATATTTTTAAAATGTCGTTCGAAATTGAATTGTTTAAACACGTTTTGAAAAATTGACACATGGTTATGCCGTGACACTTTTTAACTGAAGTTTCATTAAATTTGAGTTATCTTGAAACATTAAAATAGCTCAATTTTTTATCATTTCAAAAAATGTAACTCTTGAAAAATTAAGAATCTGGCCAAATCTGAACGATGGTTTTGTAGGATTAAAAAAATTAAGAATGTTTTTGAAGACATTTTCGAATAGCTAATATTTTTGGGGATTTGTAATCCATAACGTTGCATATCCCTATGAGCATTAACAAAATTGATACTGCCCAAAAAGTTAACAGACCTAAAAAATAAATTATTTACAAATATCTAAAAAACAGTAATTTTTTTAAACCAAAGCCATTTCCTCAATTTTTGTCATTTTATTAATTCATTTTTATTTTATTTTTTTCCTGCGTACTATTGGTACTAATGAAAAAATTAACTGGATTATAACAACATTTTTGCAAAACTTTCTAATTTTTATTCAAACTTAAATGTCCAGAATCTCTAAACAAATGCTAATCCCAATAATAATAAGTTATTCTCTAGCATAAATCAATCATTCGGTCAATGAAAATTCTTGAAAACATTGTTTTCAGAACCCCGAAACCCTGCTGAATTCTGTATAATATTTTCAATTTCGATTTTTTTTAGCTTTTTTCACTAGGCTTCGAATACAATAGTCGGAAATTTTCGATTAACTATTTTTCAAGAGTTATATTTTCCTAATGGGTGAAAATAAAATTAGAAACAAATATTTTGGTATTCTTTTTATCAACATGAATCTTGCTTGCTTCAGGACAAATTAATTATTTGAAAAAGGAAATAAAAATTTATGATCAAACCTTTTTTTTCTGATTTTTGAAAACCTTGAATTGAGAATTTTTTTTCTTTTTGTGAATAAATGAACCACTATTCTTGTCAGATTTAAAAAAATAGAGGTCCCTATGAAAGTTTTTTTGGTGAAAAATCGACGTTTTGGATTTTCTGAATTTTCATTTCTACATTTGAAACTGTCCTATCTTGTACAATAAAGGAAATTCTTTATCAGGGTGAAAGATGACCTTAAAATTGCCTTTCTTATGAAAAAAAAATTTAATGTGGGTATTCGTAACTCCCTTAAAGTTGAAATACTTGTCGTGAAATTAAAAAAAAAGAATAAATCGTTGTAAAAAGAAAGTGTCGGTTACCTGATTTCTTATATTTAGTTGAAAAAACAAAAACATTTTGCGCCTAATAACTGACATTATTTAGCTTTTAATACATAATTGACTGGAAATTTCTAAAAAAAAGCTTCTTACGAATTTCGAAAGGTTTCAAGAAAACACAAGAATTTTCTTATGATTCCTGAGACAACTTGAAGAGAGTTTTCATTTTGAAAAATAAATTTTAGAGATAATTTAGAAAGATTTTTGATGATTTCCTAAAATTATGAAATAGAATGTCCAAAATTTTGAAACCAAATTCTTCAATTTTGCAAGATTACAAAATTTTGAAAAAATTCGAATAAGTATAAGAAATATTTTTAAGTTTTGAAGAGATTCTGAAATATTTTCTAAATTAGAAAGTTGTAGAAATATTTGAAACCTAGGTTTTTGAAGATTTCGAAAGAAAAATGTAGGAGATTTTTGAGAATTTTGGACGGTTTCTAGAAGATAAACATTTTTTCTTAAGATTCATTCCAAAAATTTTTTATGATTTTTTTCTGAAAATTAATTTCAAGAAATTATTTAGAAATTTCTTTAAACATTTCAAGAGATTTCGAAAACAAAAGAATTTGGGAGGTTTTAAGGCAACTTTTTTTAATTTTGAAAGATTTTTCAAAAAATGTACGAAAGGTTCAGACAATTTTGATAGTTACTTTGAAAAAATATCAAAAATAATTTAAAATTGGAAAAAATAAAAAATAAAATAATGTTGATTTTAATTAATTCAAAGAGAATATTTAAAAAGAATTTGATACATTTCAAGATTTCTAGAATTTTCGAAAATGAATCTAGCAAGTTTTAAGGCATTTTTGTTTTGTTTTGAAAGTTCAAAAAATTTTAGGAATATTTCCATTCCGTTTATCCTAGGAATTTTAGAAGTTTTGAAGAGATTGAAAATATTTTTGAGCTTTGAAATATTTCCGGAAATTTATAAAATGTGTTTAAATGTCCTTCAAACTTCTACAATTCCTAAATATCTTTCAAACTAACAAGAATTTTTCGTAAAAGGCAAAATCCTATAAAATGAGAAACTTTCCTAAAAATATTCCGGATGCTTTTTCGACATATCTGAAATATTCAAAAATATTTTTGATTTTCTCAAAAATTCTAGCAAAATTACATTTTCATCACATTAAAAACAAATATTTTAATTTTGTTGAATTTTTTTTTCTTTTTGACTGAAAAATCTGTTTTGGTTGAAAATTCAACTGTTTTTTTAAACTTCGCCTTCTTTGATTGAATTCAACTGCTTTTTATTTAATATTGAAATTTTTTTTTGAATATCAACTATTATATTTGTTCTTGAAAGTTCAACTATTTGGTTGCAAAATAACTTTTTCTTTGAAATTTTCATTTGACATATCTGAAATCTTCACAAATCTTTTTGAATTTTCTCAAGAATCTTTTGAAAATTATATTGATATAAACAAAAAAACCATAAAAAAACAAATAATTAAAAAAAAATTGTTTCTAAATTTGTATTAGACTCCACATCCCCAGAACAATTGGTTCGTTTTCTGGAATAACTCGGTTTTCGAAAAAAATGAAAAAAGAAGTATTTTCTACCAACTTTTTGTAAATTCAAATTTAATCACTTCTTAAGGAATGCTCAAGGAATAATGTACATTCAATAGATTCAAAATTTAACCTCACCCCTTTTTATGGTGCCCGAAAAATTCCCCAAAATGCAAAATAGCAGTATATTTTTTTAACATTAATTATTTTTATTTGACAAGTTTTCAAGTATTTTCAAGCTAATTTCCAATTGTTTGAATAATTTTTTTAGTAAGTCCTGAAAAGTTACTATTTTTCAGAGTGAATGATATAATTGATGAATCTAGAAATTAATATTTCTTCAAACATATTTTTCAATTGATTAATCAATTTTTAATTGTATTTTTTTTTTGATGATCCTGTCGATGATGCTAGTCAATATAAAAAATAAGGTATTACAGACTTTCCTTTAATAAGAAGTTTGAGAATTTTTTAATAAAAAAATTTTTTTTTTTCTAATTGTAGGACAAGAATTTTGTATTTTTTCAAAATAATAGAATTTTTTCCAGGAAGGAAAATAATATTTCCTTTAAGTTTCATAATTTCAAAATATTTCTTAGGGATTAACGTAACTTCCTAATTTCAACTTCATCATAAAATCGTCACTTCAAGGGTACTAATACCAGCCCTAAATTTTGTTTCTAACGAAAAAAAAAATTATTGTTACATGGTCCTGGTAAAAAATTTCCTGTATTCTACAAGACGAAATAGTTAAAATTGTAGAAATGAAAATGTAAAAACGTCAAAAAGTCGAATTTTCGATATGAAAACCTTTATGACGACTTATAAATTTTTTTTAACTCTCGCAAAAAAAAGTGTCATTTTGTCACCATAAGAAAGGAATTTCCAAACCAAGATTTCAGAAAATCTACACACACAGGACAAAAATATTCTTGAACCAATAGAACTGCTTTCTTGGATACATATGAAAATTCGGTTGAATCAGACAAATCTTGGTTGATTCAACAAAACATTTGATTGACTAAACAGCTTTCTTGTTTCAAATCAACCACATACTTCATCTTCGAAAAGCTGTGTTACACAAAAACAAAAAAATTTAGTTGGGTCAACCAAATATTTTGTTGTCCATACTATAACCATTAGGGTGGTCCAAACATTTTTTTGTCGAATTTTTATGAATAACGTCCGGAAATTTGTTCGAATACACACAAAAATAAATACTTTAAAAAAAAGGTATTTAGAGGTGATGCAGGCCCCATGAAGCTTAACACGTATTTCGCATAAGAAAAAAAGACGTTTTTCTAAATTTCATTCAGAATCCTCAATATTATCTGAATCGAGTTGGAACTCAGAATTTCTCTTCACAATTAGCTATGAAGTACGAATCACTTTTCAAAAATCACCCCCATAAGTCTATTTTATAAGGTCCCGAAAAAACCCCATAAGTGAGCAAAGGAGTTTCCGAGCTTTTGGCGCTATTTATGATTTTGTTGGCCGTTTTTCTGATGAAAATTGTTTCTGATACATGAAACACTACTTCATACTGATAAGTAGATTTTTAATGAATTGTTTAAACAATTTATTATTGTTTTTAGCAGTTTTATCTTAAAATTTAGATAGAAAGTCGCGTTTTTTGAAAAAATTTTCCACTTCTTGCCCAATTTTTAATTGGAGAGAGTTCATCATGGTTAACAAACATAATTGTTAAACAATTTATCATTATTGTTAGAAATATTTTCTTAGAATAATGCTAGAAAATTTCAATTTTTCCTGAAATCTTCAACTTTTTTTCACTTTTTATTTGGAGTGAGTTGAGCGATACATTAAACTTAACAAAATTATTTGTTTAAACAATTTGTTATTATTAATAATATTAAATTTAAATGATGCTAGAAAGTTGTGTTTTTTTCTGAAATTTATAACTGTTTGTCTACTTTTCACATAGGGGTATGTTAATAATTAATTCAATTTAGAAAAAATAATTAGTAAACAAAATATTATTGTTTATAACTATATTCTCTTAGGGTAATGCTAGAAAGTTTTTTTTCCGAAATCTTTAGTTTGGCTTTGACTTTTTAGTTATGAACAAATAACAAGTGAACCTGAACAAGAATCATTTTTCAAATAGTATTTTATTTTTTCGGCTGAATTATTTCTGTTCTTTTCTCAATGTTTAAAAAAATTAATTTAAACAAAAAAGCTATCAAGCGACAAAAACAAAGAAAAGAATAATTAGAAGTAGGTGGAAGATCTAGGTGTGTAAATGACTTGTAAAATTTTTGTTCTTAGTTACAACAAGAAGTGTATTGCAAAACGTAAAAGAAAAATTTGGAATTGAAAAATCCACGAAAAAGAAAGTGAATGCTTAAAATATGTTTCTCTCTAATGATTATTTATCATTTCTCCATAACTAAAAAGGCAAAGCGAAGTTAAACATTTCAGAAGAAAGCGCAACTTTCTAGCACTCATCTAAGAGGAAATAGTTATAAACAATTATTACTTGTTTAAACAACTATCTTCATTATTTTGCGATAATTATTACCTGACTAACTGAAAAGTGGGCAAAAAGTTGAAAATTTCAGAAAAAAACGCAACTATCTGGCATTAAATAAACGAAGATAGTTATTAAAAATAATAGCTTGTTTGAAAAATTGCTTTTTCTCAACTTAAATAATCATTAAGTCACTCCAAGTGAAAAATAGATAAATATTTAAAAATGAAAAAAACTGCAACTTTCTACCATTAGGCAAAGAGAATATTATGAACTATAATAATAAATTATTTAACCAATTATTCTTGATAAATTAAATTAACTGTTACTTTATTTTAATTGAAAAATAGTTAATAATCAATTAAATATTGACTCACTTCAAGTGAAAAGTGCAGAAAAAGTTGAAAATTTCAGAAAAAACCGCAATTTCTAGCATTGTCTAAGATAGTAGATATTATTAACAATAACAATAAGTTGTTTAAACCATTATCTTTGTTAAAATTGATGAACTTCTTTCTAATTGAAAATTGAACAAAAAGTGGAAATTTTTTGAAAAAAAACCCCAACTTTCAACCCAAATTTGAGAGAAAATTGCCGAAAATAATAATAAATTGCTGAAACAATTTATTTAAACATCTAATGATCAGTATAAAGTATAGTGTTTCATATATAAGGAACCATTTCTTCTAACAAAATAAAATAAATATTTTATTCGTATTCTATGGCTAATTGTTAAGAGAAATGTTGACTTTCAACTCGATTCAGCTAAAATTGAGAATTCTGAGAAAAAATGTACAAAAACGTCTTTTTTCTTATGGGAAATACGTGTTAAACTTCGTGGGGCTTGCGCGACCCCTAAATATCATTGAAAAAATGCATTAATTTTTGTGTAAATTCCAACAGATTTCCGGGCTTATTCATGAAAATTCGAGAAAAAAAATTTCCAATCCAATTTTGGACAACCCTGATAACCATATTCTATGGTTAAACCAAGACAAATTTTGTTGTTTCAACCAAAACCTTTACTAAGTGATTTTTTTGCCTTTTTTAATTCAACTTGGCACCCCTACAAATTGTTTTTTTTGCCAAGAAAATGACCTCGAATTTGTTTCAGAATTAAAAAAATATATTTAGAGGTCGTTTAAGGTCATTTGAGGACATAAATTCTTATTCCTGGTTAAACGGACGCTATTTATTGATTATTCATGCCTGGCATGTATGATTTGTGTTTATTGCAATGTAATATTGCACTCCGATTTCTTTCAGATTTTTACAGTAACATTTAAAGGTCACCTAAGGTCACTTTAGGGCACAAATGGCTATTCCTCATTAAATTGATGCTATTTATTGATTATTCATTCCTGACGCGTATGACTTTTGTTCTATTTTCATTTTCTTAATAAAATGTTGATTCGATTACATTTTCTCTAGCTCTTTTTTGAAAAACAGTGTCAATTTATTCATTGTGGCAAGACAATTAGTCGAAATGTTTAATAACTGCGTGTCATATTACTTTGAGGTCATTCAAGGGCATTTTACGAAAAATGGTCATTCCCAATTAAACTTACGCTATTTATTGATTATTTCTGTCTGGCATGTGTGAATTTTGTTCTTTGCAAGTCAATATTGCGCTCAGATTTTTTTCAGACTTTTACAATGACATTCAAAGGTGGCTCAAGGTTATTTTCCTAATAAAATGTTGATTCAATCAAATTCTCTCTAGTTCTTTTTTGAGGAACAGAGTCAATTTATTCATTGCAGCAAACAGATAATCAAAAGGTTCAATAACTGCGCGTCGTATTACTTCAAGGCCATTCAAGGTCATTTTACGAAAATTGGTAATTCGAACATTTTTTTCTCTCCATGGTAGTTATTTTTTTTTTAATTTTACTTCAAATTAAAAATAGAAGATATCAAAAACAGTAGGATATCGCAGCTTCATTGATACATGATCAAGTTTCATTTTCAAATTGTAATTCCGAATAATCACTTATCATAAGTGCAGAAGGAGGGGTAATGATTAACCTTTTAGAAAAGGAAGAGAAAAATTTAATTGGCGATAAACTACCACCTAATATAAAAGTGTTAGCACTATATTTCCATTAGAAGAATTTACAAAAAACTCATTTTTTGCGAAATGATCTTGAATGTCCTTCAAATAACATGCTAAACATTTATCAAACAACTAGACTAATTTTTTTCTGCCGAAATGAATAAATTGTCACTGCTTCTCCAAAAAAAAAACTCAAGAAAATTTCATCGACTCAACATTTTATTAGGAAAATGACCTTGAGCCACCTTTGAATGCAATTGTAAAAAGAAAAATCTGAGTGCAATATTGTCCTGCAATTACCAAAATTCATATGATTTAGATATGAATAATTAATAATTAGCGTCAATTCAATTAAGAATTACCATCTTTGGTCTCAAATGATCTTCAGCGACCTTTGAATGTCATTGTAAAAATCTAATAAAAATCTGAGTGCAATATTGACATGTAAAGAACAAATTTCATATGCGTCAGGAATGAATAATCAATAAACAGCGTCAATCCAATTCAAATGACCATCTTTTGTCTAAAATGACCTTGAGTGACCTTCGAATGTCATTGTAAAAATCTAACAAAAATCTTCACCTCTAAATATTTTTTTTCATTTCTGAAACAAATCAGGGGTCATTCTTTCGGCAAAAGGAAAAGTTTGTAGGGATGCCAAGTTGAATTGAAAAAATAAGCCAAAAAAATCACCCTAGTAATTATAATGTTACCCTTTAAATGGCCTAATGAGGTCGCGGGAATGTGATTAGGAAACAAATAAATAAATAAACTTACCATTTTCGGCAACAACTTCCGTTGGTGCTGAAGACGTTGTCGACTCAGTGAAGAAAGTCCCAATTTTCCTCCCATCCATGATGGATTTTATGGCCTTTTCTTGAGTTCCATTGCAAATAACAACGGAAACACCCCTGTCCAAAGCCCAGAGCGCTGCGTTGACTTTGGAATCCATTCCACCAGTGCCAACTTTTGATTTCTGGCCAAACTTGATGGTCCCCCTCAGATCGGATGTGAACGTGTGTAGCATCCTGGCTCCATCTTGCCAGGGCGGAAGATTATAAATGCCATCCACATCGCTCATGAGGATTAGCAGGTCTGCCTGGACTTCTGCTGCGAGCATTGCTGCCAAAGAGTCGTTGTCTTTGATGGAAATTCCCCTCCGACCTCCACCACCAGAAACTTCCTCATCGGCTTGGGGTGGTGGTGAAACCGCATCGTTTGTGTTAATTATCGGGACAATGTTCAAGCTGATTAGTTCACTCAATGTGCTGAAAAGGTTCTTTCTCGTCTCGTCGTTATAAAAATCCGGCTTAGTCACCAGAACCTGGGCTAATTTCACCCCGTATTGAGCAAACATCGCATCGTAGAGGGACATCAAACCCGACTGGCCAACGGCTGCTGCTGCCCTAGGTTCCAAAAGATTTCCTGTAGAAGCGGAATTATTCAACATATGTGCAAAACAATTGATTATGCAGTAGTTACCTATTTCTTAGGGGCGTCATAAAAGTTTTTCGAATTTTCTTCGGGTTACCCATGCTCACTTCTATGTCTACAGGACCACACAAAACAAAAACAAAAAAAGTGGGCAAATGAGTGATTCTTGTCATATTCAAAATTTTAGGGTTTTCTATGGTCACTTATATTCTCTTGTTAGCGTATTTCCCTTTCTTACCCGGTTCTTTCTTTTCCCTGAAAATTGGGGACATTTTAGGACATTTTTTTGGTCCGAGAAAGCCAGAGATTTCGCAAAAAATGCCAAAAGTCAGGGCTGCCATATAGTCTCTTTTTTTCACTTTTATTTCTCAAATAACTTTTTAGTCACTGTTTGAAGATAAAGTCACTGTAGTCACTTTTTTAAGAAAAAAGATCACTTCAGTTTTTTTTCTCAATAAATTAACTCATGGGTTAACAACTATTGGATTTAGGTTTATACCAATTTCTAAATTTTCTTGAATCCTTTTGAAATATTTGAGATTTTCCAAATGGTTTTAAAGATTTTAGGGTATTTTAGAAGATTCCAAGAAATTTTCAATAGATTAATAATTTCATCAGATTGCAAAGGTTTTTAAAATATTCTAGGGCATTTTTCGAAAATTGCCAGGAATTTTCAAGAGCTTTAAAAACTTTTGTAGAATTTCAAAAAATTCATGAATTATAAATATTTTAGCGTATTTTAAAAGATTCCGAAGAATTTCGAATATATTGCATTAATTTCAAGGGATTCTGAAGGATTTAAAAGATTTGAGGGTATTTTTAAAAATTCCAAGAAATTTCATTTTGAAGAACTTTGGAAAGTTTCCAGAGATTTCCAAAGATTTCAGAGGACTTCAAATATTTTACGATATTTTTAAAATTTTAAAAATGTTTTATAAGATTTCTGAAGATTTTAACGATTTCAAGGGATTTTAAAAACTCTTTAGATATTTTAACAAATTTTCCAGGATTTCAGGAAATATGATCAGATTTCATGTAATTTCACGGGATTCTATAATATTTTAGGATATTTTGAAAGATTTCAAGAAAAATCGACTAGAATTTAATAAAAATCATGCAATGCAAAGGTTTTCAAAATATTTTAGGGTATTTTTTATAACTTTCAAAGAATTTTCAAGAGCTTTAAAAATTTTTAAAGAATTAACCAAAAATTTCATAAATTATGAACATTTTAGCGTATATTAAAATATTCGAAGGAATTTTGCATATATTTCAATAATTTCAAGGGATTCTAAAAGATTACACAGATTTTAGGTTATTTTTAAAAAATACAGGGAATTTTATTTTGAAGAGCTTTAAAAAGTTTCCAGGGATTTACAAAAATTTGAAGGGATTTAAAATATTTTAGGATATTTTCAAAATTTTCAAGAGATTTCATAAGATTTCTGAAAATTTTTGGAGATTTGAACAATTTTAAGGGATTTTGAAAACGCTCATGATGTTTTGATAAATTTTCGTGGATTTCAGGGAATATCATCAGATTTCATGTAATTTCGCTGGATTTTATAATATTTTAGGGTATTTTAAAAGATCACAAGGAATTTTATTTTAAGGAGATTCAAAAAGTTCTCAGGGATTTCCAAAAATTTGAAAGGATTTCAAATATTTTAGGATATTTTCAAAATTTTCAAAAAATTTTATAACATTTCTGAAGATTTTAACGATTTTAAGAGATTTTCCAGGATTTCAGGGAATATTATCAGATTTCATGGCATTTCACGGGATTTCATAATATTTTAGGGTAATTTAAAAGATTCCAA
>CAKNXH010000316.1:93496-106948 GCA_932178445.1 Andricus quercusramuli | reverse complement strand
TATAGATATTTTAGCGTATATCAAAATATTCGAAGGAATTTTGCATATATTTAACTAACTTCAAGGGATTCTAAAGGATGACACAGATTTTAGGGTATTTTTAAAAATTCCAGGGAATTTTATTCTGAAGAGCTTTAAAAAGTTTCCAGGGATTCCTAAAGATTTCAATGAATTTAAAATGTCTTAGGATATTTTCAAAATTTTCAAGAGATTTTATAAGATTTCTGGAGATTTGAACGATTTTGAGGGATTTCGAAAATGCTTATGAAGTTTTAATAAATTTTCCTGGATTTCAGGGAATATTATCAGATTTCATGTAATTTCACGGGATTTTATAATATTTTAGGGTATTTTAAAAGATCCCAAGGAATTTTATTTTGAAGAGCTTCAAAATGTTTCCAGGGATTTCCAAAAATTGAAAGGATTTCAAATTTTTTAGGATATTTTCAAAATTTTCAAGAAATTTTATAACATTTCTGAAGATTTTAACGATTTTAAGAGATTTCAAAAAGTCTTCAAATATTTAAATAAATTTTCCAGGATTACAGGGAATATTATCAGACTTCATGTAATTTCACGGGATTTTATAATATTTTAGGGTAATTTAAAAGATTCCAAGGAATTTGGCATAGATTTCAATAATTTGAAGGGATTCTAAAGGATTTTCAGAGATTTCATGGTATTTCTTAAGATTTCAAGTGATTTTTAAGAGCTTTAAAAAATTTTAAGAGATTTCAAAAAAATTTTCTGGATTTGAAATAGATTAAAATATTTGAATAATTTATAGTGAATTTAGAGGATTTTAAACATTCCAAGGTATTTATCAAATTTCAAGTAATTTTCAAGAGCTTTAAAAAATTTCAAAGGATTTCAAAATATTTGGAAGAACTTGAAATATTTTAGCGGTTTTGCAAGATTCCAACCATTTTTAAATAAGTTTAATATTTGAAGGGATTTGAAAGAATTTGGAATATTTTAGGGTAATTTCAAAGATTCCAAATTATTTTCAAGATCCTAAAAATTTTTTAAAGGAATTAAAAATATTTGGAAGAACTTGAAATATTTCAGCGGTTTTAACAAATTTCAATAAATTTTCAATTTATTTCAATATTTGAAGGTATTTCAAAGGATTTGGAATATTTCAGGGTAATTTCAAAGATTCCAAATCATTTTCAAGAGATTCAAAATGTTTTCAAGGATTTCCAAATAATTCAAAGAATTTGGAATATTTTAGGGTATTCAAAAAGTTTCTGTGGGATTTTATAAGATTTCTGAGAATTTTAATAATTTTAAAGGATTCTAAAAACTGAAGGTATTTTAATAAACTTTACAGGATTTCAGGAAATATCATCAGATTTCATGTGATTTCACGGAATTTTATAATATTTCCGGGTATTTTAGAAGATTCCAAGGAATTTGGCATTGATTTCAATAATTTGAAGGGATTCTAAAGGATTTTCAGAGATTTCATGGTATTTCTTCAAATTTCAAGTAATCTTCGAAAGCTTTAAAAAAATTCAAGGGATTTCACGGAAATTTTCTGTATTTGAAATATAAAAAAATATTTATAATATATTAAAATAATGTATAGTGAATTTAAAGGATTTTAAACATTTTAGGGTATTTTTTAAATTTCAAGTAATTTTCAAGAGGTTTAAAAAATTGCAAAGGATTTCAAAATTTTTTAATTTATTTCAGTATTTGGAGGGATTTCAGAGGATTTGGAACATTTTAGGGTAATTTCAAAGATTGCAAATTATTTTCAAGAGATTTAAAAAACCTTACAAGGATTTCCAAAAAATTCAAAGAAATTTGCATATTTTAGGCTGTTTTAAAAGTTTCTAAAGGATTTTTTAAGATTTATGAGGATTTCAATAATTCTAAAGGATTTGAAAAACTCTGATAGCATTTTGATCAATTTTCCAGGATTTCAGGAAATGTTACCAGATTTCATCTAATTTCACTGTATTTTATAATATTTGAATGGATTTTTTACTTTATTTTAAAAGATTACAAGAAATATTCAATTGATTTCCATAATTTGAAAGGATTTTAAAAAATTTTCTAAAATTTTAGGTCTTTTTTTTAAATTTCAAATAATTTTCAAGAGATTTAAAAAAATTTAAGAGATTTCAAAGAAATTTTCTGGATCTGAAATATATTAAAATATTTATAATATATAAAATATATATAATATATATTTTAAAAATTTCTGAGGGAATTTATAAAATTTCTGAGGATCTCAATAATTTTATTGGATTTTAAAAACTCTGAAGGTATTTTAATAAATTTTACAGGATTTCAGGAAATATCAGATTTTATGTAATTTCATGGTATTTTATAACATTTGAATGGATTTTCAAGAACTAATTAATAGCAATCGAGGGATTTCATAGGATTTCAAAACTTTTCAAGCATATCAAGGTATTTCAAACAATTTTAAAGAATTTGAAAGATTAAAGGTTATTTTTAAAGATTACAAGTAATTTTTAATTGATTTCCATATTTTGAAAAGATTTTAAGGAATTTTCCAAAAAATTTTTTTTTTTTTAAAGAATTCAACAAATTTCAATTTCATTTTTATTTCAAGGTATTTTTGAAAATTCCAAGTAATTTGCAACAGCTTAACAACATTTAAAGGCATTTTAATAGATTCGAAAGGATGTGAAATATATACCATTAATACTTAAGGGTATTTTAAAAGATTCCAAGAAATTTCAATTATTATTTATAATTTGAAGAGATTTGAAAGGGTTTGAATTATTTTGGGATATTCTAAAAGATTTTAGGGGATTCTGAAGAGACTGAAAAAATTTCGAAGGGATTCGCCGTATTGGTTGCATTCGTTTGGGTTAGTGTCGTTGGTTACGATTTTTTGAGTTGATCTAGTTGTGCTGGTTACGCTTGCTTGGATTGGATGTGTTAGTCAACACTGTTAATCGAACCCAAACAAACGTAACCAATAACACTAACCCAAACGAATGCAACCAATACGACCAACCCAAACACAGGCAACCAACACAACAAAATCAAATGAACGCAATCAACAAAGCAAACCGAAACGAACGTAACCAATGCATATTATCGAAACGGAAGTTAAGCAACACATTTAAGCCAACCCGAACGAACGTAAGCAGCATGACCAAGCCACCCAAATAAAAGAAATTGAGAGACCCAATCCAACTCAAACGAATGTAACTGAGATACCAAACCAACCCAAACCAACGTAAGAAACTTTATGAACCTAAACGAACCAACCCGTACTAACCAACCGAAACAAACCGATCGGTTGTCTTGTTTATCTTCAGTTTGGAGACGTGTAAAAAGAAAGAAAAATAGTGCGAAAATTGGGGAAAATCTGTTTCTTACTTAAATATTCTTTGGGGACGGCTCAAATTGAGGCTCCTGAGTTATAGAATTTAAATGAAGAAATTAAACTTCTCATGTTAGAGTTTTTTTTATCAGTGATTAAAAAATACGAAATTTGTTTTAAACTCCTATGCTGTAAACTTTTTTTCCAGTCCGAATTTCTTCAGGGATAGCTGAAATTAAAAAAATTTCACATCTGGGAAAATTCTAAAAAAAAAAATACATTTCGCTTTTTTGTAATATTCTGTATGATTTACGAGAAAAATTCGAAAATCATATTTTCGGGAGAAAAAATTCTTCCGGCCTGAAAAATGGTTTGACCCGCTCAAACTGACAGGATGCCTTTCTTCTAACAATTTTAATACTTTGCGAAATCGCAAAATTGATAAAGAATACTTTTCTTTTTGCATACTTTTTCAGGAGGCAAATTATTTTTGAATTTTTAAATAAAATCTCCGTAAGATATTCACACCTTCGATAATTTTTGCAGATTATTTCTCATTATGGAAAATTTCGAGTGAATGAATTTTTAATAGAATAAAAAGAGTTGAGCGCAGCGAGTGGATAAATGAAATTTTATTGTTGGAATTCAAGCAGTATTTTAAAACGCATCGAAATATAAAATGATTTTATTTCATGAATGTTGAGATCTCTTCATATTCTGTATTGCATGTCGAGTGATAAAATTTATGGGAAAATAGAGCTCTAAACAATGAATTCATTACAGTATAAAACTCGGTTGTGGAAGCTTTTCAATAAATAATTTGATACATTGGTAGAGAGAACCGATATTATTTCAAACGCTTAAAATTTCAATCGTAAAATTGACTTGCAAATTGCAGAAAAGTTTCATATGATTTCGCTATGAGAAATAATGAATGAAGTAGAATAATAAATATAATAATCAATTCGTAGTTGTCAAATACTCTAAAAACAGGAGGAATAGGAGATTTTCTTACCGGATAGAGAAATAAATTTATTTAAATAAAATTAATGAAGGCAATAATATTAAATTCAAATTTAAACGTTTTGAATGTTTAATATTCAGGGGAAAATATTGTAATTAAAAAAGAATAAGAATTTTTAACTAAATTGTTAAATTTTCAACCAAAAAGATGAATTTTCAACCAAGAAATGTATTTTCTTCCAAAAAGATGACTTTTTAACAAAAGAGATGAATTTCCAACAAAAAAGATGAATCTTCAACAAAAATAGAGGTGAAAATTTGTGGACAATTCTAATACTTTCTCTATCATAAATCATGAAAATATATACAGAATGCCTTTTCAACAAAGGAGTTTAAATTTCAACCAAGTAGTGAAATTTGTAACAAAAAATTTGCATTTTCAACCCGCAATTATAATTTTTCATCTATATTATTGAATTTACAAAGCAAACAGAGGAATGTTTTACAAAACAGCTAAATTTTTAACCCAAACCAACACATTTTCAAAACAATAGTTACATTTTTAACCAATGAGATGAATTTTTTAGCTAAAATGATTCTTCAACCGAAAAAAAATATTTTTAACAAACTAGATAAATTCTTATCTTTGTATTTTCATTTTAATTAAAAAACAATTGAATTTATCCAGCAAAAATGACGTTTCAACAAAATAGTTGATTTTTCAACCGCATTGTTCAACTTAAAACCTGGAGTTGATTTTTTAACAAAAATGTTACATTTCAAAGCAAAGAAAAGAATTTTTAGATTTTTAAATGAATCTTTAATAAAAAAAAACGATGTTTTAACAAAGTAGTTTAATTTTCAACCAAAAATGACTTCTTAGTCAGGAAAGGAGAAAAAAACAAACTATTGAATTTTCATGCTGAAAAGGCGAATATTAAACAAAAAAGTTTATTTTTAATATAAGAAGACGAATTCTCCACAAATCAGTTCAAGTTTTACCCGGAAATATGAATCTTCAACAAAATAGGTAATTTTAGAGCCGAAAAGAAGAATTTTTGACAAAGTAGTTTAATTTTCAAAACAAAAGTTCAAGGAAAAGGTCAAGAATATCACAATGGGAGAGCGAAATTTAAACGAAAAGATGGAGATAATGACAGGATGAATAAAAAGAGTATTATGGTGCACAACCAGAAAAGAAGTTAGTGAAGAAGGGGCTAGAAATGGATAGGTGGAGGAATGTAAGGAAAAGAAGAAGTGAGACAGTAATTAAGGAAATGGAGAGAAAGGAAAAAGTTTTAAAGAAGAATATAGGAGAAAAAAGAAGGAGTACTCTGAGCTGTGCGATAGAAGAAAGAGGAGGAAAACGAAAGGTTAGAGGAAGAGGTGCAGAAAGCTAGGACGGAAGAAGAGGCGTGGAAGGTGGTAAAAAGAGCGAGGAAATAAAGGAAAAGAGTAAACCAGGATATTGAAAGGGTAGGATGAAAAAAATGTTTTATAAATTTACTGAGAAGGGAGTGGAAAGAAATGTTAGTAAAGAAAAAAAAGAAGTTAGGGAAAGAGACAAGGAAGTGGACCTAATAAGGGAAGAAAGAGTCATCGTGTTAGGAATAATGAAAGATGGGAAGAAACCTGGTATAGGTAAGATTCCAAATGATGTCTGGAAATATGAGAGTACGAAGAGGAGAGGCGTGGTCAGAGTTATGGAAATAGGGGTTAGTAGTACCTGTGGTGAAGAAGGGCAAAGGGGAGGAGGTTAAAGATTATACGGGAGTGACGCTTATGCCAAGATTGTATAAAATATATGTAACTGTTTTATCGGAGAGGAGGAAGAAAGGAGTTAAGAAAAAATGACAGAGTTCTTTATAGAGAGTATCGGAAATTTTTAGAAAGGCAAAAAGCAGAGTAAAGGTAGTGCAGAGCAAGTAGGAGATAGTTTCTGCTTGCTGAGATGAGTGAGAGACGGTTGTCTTTTGACCCCACTTTTATTCAATACATTAATCTTAGATTCAGAAGAAGAAGTGAAGAGAAAAGAACTTAGAGTAGTTGGGATGTAAAAAGAAAAGAAATATAAACTGGCATATGAGGACGATATAGTGTTAACGGCAGGGGAGGAAGGGATGGTAGGCTTCATTACAGGATTGGAGAAATACTTAGATCTGGAAAAAGTTTTATTTAAATGTTGAAAGAGTTAAGAAAACTAGGTTTAGAAAAGGAGGTGGCAGAAAGAAAGAATGTGTCGAGAGACGGAAGAAACTTATAAGGAGTGATGGAGTTAAAATATTTGAGATATACTTAGCAAACAAAATAGAGATCATAAAGCTCATATAAGGAAAAGGATAAAGAACTGGCAGTAGTAATAAAATAGATACGAGATATAGGGAAAAGTAGGTTGAGAAACTATTTGAGAATGAGAATGTAGCTATTTTATAAGCTGGTATGGCAGATATTAGGTAATGAAATAGAAATATGGGGATGTTAGGAAAGGTAAGAAATTGAAAGGTTACAAGAAAGGTAGATGAGGTGGACGCTACGAGTAGACTGGAGGATGCATGGTTCTATGGTGACAAAAAAAAGCAAAAAAGGGATGAATTAAGTACTAGAGAGGGAAAGAGGGCATGAAATTTTGAGACAAAGCTAAGGGAAGCGAGGGGAGTTGGCAGAAAAGAGTTTGAAAGAGATAGAAGAAAGGAGAGGCAGGGCAATTGAATTAACAAGATGGGAAGAAGAAATAAAGGAGTTCTCTAGTACTAGAGATTTAGAAGAGAGGACTGGAGTAAACTATGAAGAATTAGAGAAAAGAGAAAGGGAAAGACAGTTAATAGAAGTTAGTGAAGGAGGGGCTAGAAATGGATCGGTTGAGGAATCTAAGTAAAAGTAGAAGGAAGCGAGACAGTAATTAGGGAAATGGAGGAAAAGGAAAACGTTTTGGAGAAGAATAAAGGAGAGAAAAAAAGGAGTACTCTGAGCTGTGTGATTGAAAATAGAGGAGGAATATGAAAGGTTTGGGGAAGAGGCGCAGAAGGGTAGGGCGGAAGAAGAGGTGTGGAGGGTGGTGCAAAGAGCGAGGAAATGAAGGAAAAGGGTAAACCAGGATATTTATATGGTAGAATGGAAAAATATTTTATGAATTTGCTGAGAAGGAAGTGGAAAGGATAGTTAGGGAAGAAGAAAAAGATGGTAGGAAAGGAGACAAGGAAGTGGACCTAATGAGGATAGAAATAGTTATCGTGTTATGAATAATGAAAGATGGGAAGGAACCTGGTATGGATAAGATTCCAAATAATCTCTGGAAATATTAGAGTACGGAGAGGAGAGGCTAAGGGAAGGGAAAGGAGGGGAGTTGGTAAAAAAGTGTTCGAAGGAGACAGTAGAAAGAAAAGGCAGCGCAATTATATCAACAAAATGAGAAGAAGAAATAAAGGAGTTATTCGGTGCTAGAGATATAGGAGAGAGGACTTAAGTAAACTATGAAGAAATGGAGGAAGAGAGAGGGAAAGACAATTAATAGAAGGATGGTTGCTGGTTGAGAAATTAAAATATAACGAATATTATAAAATGATAAAAAAGGAAGTACCAAAGTAATTAGAAAAGGGATGGGTATAGAGAAGATGGTCTAGAATAGCAAGAACAGAAAGTGCATAATCTGTAAATGGGAAGACGAAACATAGGAGCATGTATGAGAAGGTTGTAGGAGAAGAATCGAAGGTAGGGGAAGGTGCCAAGAGAAGGTGGTAAAGATTTTGGGGAAGTATGTATTGGATGAGGAGTGGATGAAAGAATTGGAGGGGGATAGGGGAACAAATTAGAATGAATTAAAGGGTTAATGTGAAAAAATGATAGATGGAGATAGAGGAGAATACACTTTTTTATTCCATAGTTAGGTACATACGCTGCGGGCAGTTAACAACTACAATCAAAGTTAGGAATGAGTTTGGTTTGTAATTTTCAATGTAGTAAAAAATGTGTTTGAAATTCTGGGCCAATAGAGCACTTGTTCATAAAAATTTTCCCTTCACCACAGCGTATCAAATGCTTAATAAAAAATCGCAGTTTACTTTTAGTGTTAGTGGTCTCCTAAAATTTCGGTGTGGGATATTGCAAGTAAAAGCGCTGAATTGCGAATAAATACTCATTCATTTTATTTTATTATCGTGCGTACTTTAATTAAAAACACTTGTACGTGGTGAATTATTTTTCAAAATTGCATTTTGCGTTACGACATACTTTATAATAATAATGTTTACTTTTGCTTCTCCGTGAGATATCTTCACGAATATTTATTGAATTGCTTTAAAAAATTATTTTTCTAAATTTTTGAATGTATTGAATGAACGTTAAATATGTGGAAAAATTAATTTCCCTTGTTCTCCACTTACAAGCTGCTAATTTTGAGAAAGATTATCAAAATCAAGGTTAATAAAATAAAAATTCGGAATGTTACTTCTTGAAAGAGTCTCAAAAACTATTAATATTTCATGTCAACCGGTATAAATAATTTTTATTTATTCATGTCAGACCATGGATTGTGATGAAAGTAGAAATCTTCGTATTTCGAGCCCGATAATATTTTCCAGAAATTTGTTCCCGTTTCATTGAACTTAGAGTTCATCCTTTAGTAAGTAACAAATACTTTTGAGGGATGGAAGAATTTTTCAGTCGCAAATTTGTATTTTTAGCAAATTGAAAACTAAGGACATTAATTTTTAAATCTTAAATGGCCTGGCAGAATCTCTAAATAATTTTTCAAAAATAAAAAAAATTTATGGCAGTATTTTGTTTATCCAAATTTCAAAATTTTACTTCTTTACTTTTAGGTAAATATAATAATAATAAGTAGGGGCCAAACTAATACCTTCTCATTATAGGATGAGAATGTAAAAAGTAATAATCTTTAAATATAGTTATTTTTTTAAAATATCTTTTTATTACAAAAATTCTTTTTAACTATTTTAGCCATATATAGTAGAGTTGTGGAGAGTGTTTTTCCCGAAAAACATTAGCCATCAATAGCAAAAACTCTTTTACAAAAACGTTGTATAAATAATTTCTTTTTGTAAGTTTTAACATTGTTTCAATTAAAAATAATGTTTTTTATTTCAAATTACGTCATCATTTATTAATAGGAATCTGTATTATCATCGGAGATGGTAAATATCCATCCGATGAGAGATCCAATCACACATACTGTGAATAATGGAAATCTATAATATCGATCAAATTCGATCAGTTATATTATTCTCATTCTTAAAATGATAAAAAAACTTTTTCTTCAGGAATCTGTTTTTGGGCATGACAAGTGTCATTTTTTATGGAAACAATTTTTTTTTGCAAAATGATTTTAAAATATGCGTTTGTGCGCTAAAATAGTTGTTGGTGCCAAAAAAAGTAATTCTAAAAGTATTTGAGCTTAAAACTATTCCTTTGTTTTTCGTGAAACGATTTTTTGAAAAATTCATTGGTCATTTTTTAGAATCTTCATCAGTGATGCAATTTCCATAAAAGTGTTTTCTAAAGTTTTTTGGGTCGCTGAATCCAAATTTGTTAATAGAATTTCCAAATTCAAATTGGCTAATCGAAAATGTCTGGTTCAATACGTGATTGACGAATCTAAAAAGATGTATTCCAAAGACTCAAAATTAAAATTTGTTCATTGTAAAGCTTAAAACTTGCATGATTTTCAATTGTAAAATTTCAGCATTAAAACCTCTTCAATTTTAAAGATTCATAATTCAGTTTCCCACAATTTTGAAGAGTTATAATTGGAAAAATCTTGAATTTACAAAATATAGAATTAAAAATTATTCAATTCACAAGATTTATATTCTAAATGTAACTATATAATTCTCAACTTTTTCAGAATATTTCAATTTCAAAGATTTAAAATTGAAAATTTTTAAATTTTAATGATTTGCAATTTCAAATTCTTGAACTTTCAAGATTTAAAATTGACGATTCATCAATTGGTTTATAGTTTGAAATAATGTAATTTAGGACGATTATTTATAATATGTAGTTTAATTCCAAAAATTTAAAATAGAAAATTCTTCAATTTGGAATATTGCAAATGGTAAAATCTTGAATGATTCTTAAAATTATTCTATGTTAAAGATCTAAAATTGAAGAATATTTAATTTTAAAGATTTAAAACTAAATATTTCTACAATTTTGAAGGTGTATGAATAAAAATTCTTGAATTTTGTCAAGAGTGAAGAATTTTTCATTCTAAATCTTTCAAATTAATGAAATTTCAAATGTAAATCGTCAAAAGTACAATTCTTCAATTTAAAAAATTTCGAAATTCTTCAATTTCGCAGATTTACAATTGAACATTCTTAACTTTTGAATATTTGCAAATGAAGACTCCCCAATATTTAATTTGTGTAATAGAAAATCCTGATTTTTCTTAATAGTTCATTTCTGAAGATTTTAAATTGAAAATTATTAAATTTTGAAAATTCAATCATTTTCAATTTTAAATCTTCAGAAATGAACTATTCAGAAAAAGCAGGATTTTCTTTTATACACATGAAATATTGGAAAGTCTTCATTTGCAAATATTCAGAAGTGAAGAATTTTCAATTGTGAATCTACAACATTTAAGAATTTGAATTTGCAAATCGTTTAAATTAATTACAAATTCTAAAGTAACTTTCGAAATTACAATTTAAAACTATAAACCATCAATTGCAAATCTTGAAAATTCAAAAATTTTAAATTGCAAATCGTTAAAATTTAAGAAACTTTAATTGTAATTTTCAAAAATTAAAGAATCTTTCATTTTAAATATTGAAAATTCAACTAAACATTCTAAATAAACGTTCGAAATTGCGTTATTTTAAACTATGAACATCCCGAATTCATGGATCGTCAATATTAAAATTGAAAAATTGAAGAACTTTAAATTGCAAATTGTTAAAATTTAAGAATTTTCAATTTTTTATCTGCAAAATTGAAGAATTTTAAAAAAAGTTTAAAATTACATACCTTCAAATATAAATCTTGAAAATTGAATGATTAAAAAAAAAATGTTAAAATTTAAGAATTTTCAATTGTAACTACACAATTGAATGATTTCAAGAAAAAGTTTGAAATTACATACCTTTAAATATAAATCTTAAAAATTGAATGCTTTTTTTTCTATATTTTTTAAATGCAAGAATTGCACTTTTGATGATTTACATTTGAAATTTCAATAATTTGGAAGATTTAGAATTAAAAATTCTTCACTCTTGACAAAATTTAAGCGTTTTTATTTCTGCACCTTTAAAATGGAATAAATATTTAGTTTTAAATCTTTGCAATTGAATATTTTTCAATTTTAGATCTTTAATATAGAATTATTCGAAAAATCATTTAAGATTTCATCATTTTCAATTATACACAAGAAATATATTGAATAGACTTCAATTACAAATATTCCAAATTGAAGATTTTTTCATTTTAACTTTCAAAATTGAATTACAGATTCTAAATAAACGTTTGAAATTACACAATTTAAAACTATAAACCAATCAATGTATCATCAATTGTCAATCTGAAAAATTCTAAAATTTTAAATTGCAATAAGTCAAAATTTAAAAATTTTTAATTGCAAATCTGCAAAATTGAAGAATTTAAAAGAAAAAGTTTAAAACTACATACCTTTAAAATATAAATCTTGAAAATTGAATGATTTTGTGTTCTATATTTTTTGAATTCAAGAATTGTATGTTTAATGAATTACATTTGAAATTTCATTCATTTGAAAGACTAAGAATTAAGAATTTTTCACTTTTGGAATAATTTGAGAATTTTTATTCATACACCTTTAAATCTGTTGAATATTTAGTTTTATATCTTTAAAATTGAATATTATTGAATTTTCATCTTTAATGTAGAATTATTCCAAAAATTATTCAAGGTTTTACCATTTTCTATCATACACAATAAATATATTTAATAGTCTTCAATTGAAAGTACTAAAAATTGCAGAATTTTTCCTTTTTAATTTTCAAATTGAACTACATATTATATAATAATCGTTCGAAATTCCATTATTTCAAACTATAAACCAATTAATGAATCGTCAATTTGAAATCTGAAAAATTCAAGAATTTTCCAATTATAACTCTTCAGAATTGTGGAAAATTGAATCATAAACCTTTCAAATTGAAGAGATTTTAATGTTGAAATTTTAAAATTGAAAATGATGCAAGTTTTAAGCTTCACAATGAAAAATTCTGTAGTTTTGACGATTTACATTTGAAATTTCGACGATTTTAAAAGCTTGGAATTGAAAATTCTTGACTGTTGGTAACAATTAGGAATTTTTATGCATACATCTTTAAAATTGAATAAATTTTAATTTTAAATCTTTGGAATACATATTTCTAGATTCGCATTCACGTATTAAACAAACCATTCTCGATTAGCCAAATTGAATTTGGAAATTCTATTATCAAATTTCACTAATGCAGATTAAAAAAAAATTACCCATGAATTTTCCAAAAAATTGTTTGACAAAAAATAATGAAATATTTTTAGGCTGAAATATGTTTAAAATTGCTCTTTTTAGCACCAATAAATCGTTCAACTGAATAAAAACGCATATTTTAAAACAATTTTGCAAAAAAAAAAAATTGTTTCTATCAAAAGTGACCTTAAGGTACTTGTCGTGCCAAAAATCAGATACCTGAAAAAAATAGTTTTTCTATCATGTTAAGAATTAAAATAATATTACAGATGTTGTGATTTCAAATAAAAAACATCATTTTCAATTGAAAAAATGTTAAAACTTACCACAAAAATTATTGAAACAATGTTTTTGTAAAAGAATTTTTGATATTGATGACTAATTTTTTTCGGGAAAAACATTCTCCATAAGCCTACCACTTCCAATTTTGAGATCAAACTTTCATTTGGCTAAAATAGTTTGGAAAAATTTTTCTAAAAAAAAAAATGTTTAAAAAAAACTGTATTTGAAGATTATTTACTTTTTACATTATCATCTTATAATGAGAAGGTATTAGATTTGTGTGAAATTCAACCCCCCGCTTTTGTCAAATGTCCACGTTTTGAGACTCCCTGAAACCAAAAAACAGGTTTTTGAAAAATTTCTGTCCGTCTGTTAGTCTGTCTGTCTGTTTTTCTGTCTGTTAGTCTGTCTTTCGGTTTGTCTGTCTGTTAGTCTGCCT
>CAKNXH010000316.1:53489-87214 GCA_932178445.1 Andricus quercusramuli | reverse complement strand
GAATGAAATTAATTAACAAAAGATAGAATAGTTCAATTCTCTACTGACCAGATAATTTTTTAATGGAAAAAATTACATTTCTATAAAAAAAAGAAAATTTCAAACAAAAAATTGTAATAGATAAAGTGAATTTTCAACTAAAATGATGAATCTCAAACTAAAAAAAAATTAATTTTCAACCAAATACATGCATTTCAAACTAAGAAGATAAATTATCTAGAAAAAATAAAATAGTATAATTTTTAGCCAATAAAATAAATTTCCAAACAAAAAACTAACGATTTTTCAACAAAATAAATTAATTTTTTATCAAAAAGATGAAATTTAAACTATTGAGAGTATTATTTTACAAAAAAACATGGATTTTCAACAAATAGTTAAATTTTTACTGAAAACAGATAAATTTTCAAGTAAAAATAGAATAGTTAAATTTTTCATTAAAAAAAAATTAATTTTCAATAAAATTGAAGTGATTTTTCAATAAAATAGTATAATTGTCAACCAAGAAGATTGAATTTCTATCAGAAAAGATAAATTTTCGACAAAAAATGGTTGTCCTTTTTCCAGTCTAAAAAATGAATTCTAAATAAGAAAAATCTCATTTTCAAACCAGAAAGATGAATTTTCAAATTTTCAACCAATAAGATGATTTTTTAACAAAGTATATGAATTTTCAACCTAATATTTGAATTTTTAAAGGAATTTACAACCAAAACGATGAATTAGTTACCAAGTAGATTGAATATTTTCCCACAAAATTCGAGTTTTCAATAAAATATAGGAATTTGAAACCAGATTATTTGAATTTTCAACTTAGGAAGATAAATTTTGAACCAAAAATCTACGAGTTAAATTTTCAGTTAAAACAATTAATTCCCATCTCGAAAACATTATTGTCAACAAAAAAATTTAATTTTGAACAAAAGAAGAAGGTTTCAAATAAAAGGATGAAACAACAACCAAATAAATTAATTTTTAACAAAGTTGTTTCAGTTCCAACTACGTAGTTGGATTTTCTACCAAAAAAGACGAATTTTCAGAGAGCGTGATATATTATATTTCAACCACAAAAAGTATTTTAATTTTATATGAAAAATAGTTTATTTTAATAAAAAAAGATGAATTTCCAACAAAGTAGTTCAAATCCCCAATCAAAACTGATTAATTTTCCACCAAATATTTGCGATTTTCAACAATAATGATAAAATCAATTTCAAATTTAATTTATAGAAAATTCCCTAACTCTGTCAGCTTTTCCCTGACATTCCCGGAACACGAATTTTTCATTTTAAACAAAATAGAATAGTTGAACTTCTACGAAAACAGATAAGTTTTCAATCAAAAAATTACATTTCTATCAAAAAAGGTAAATTTTCCACACGAAATGGAATAGTTGAAGCGAATTTTCAACTCAAATAATGAATCTTCAACTAACAAAAAAATTATTGTTCATGAATTTTCAACTGAAGAGATAAATTTTCGATCAAAAAAAAAAATTTTAATTTTCAGTTAGTAAAATAAGTTTTCGACCAAAAAAACAAACGAACTATCGACAAAATAGTTAAATTTTCAACCAAAAAAATAAATTTTCAACCAAAAAGATACCAAAAAGACGGATCATCAACAAAGAGTTTAATTTTCACATGAAGTAGATTAATTTTTAAATGAAAATATAATAGCAAAATAAAAAAAATTAAATTGTCAATAAAATACAAATAAATGTTCAACGAAAAAGTATAATTTTCAACCAAGAACGTTAAATTTGTATAAAAAAGATACATTTCCGACAAAAAGTGGAACAGATAAATTTACTGTTAAAGGAAAAAATTCCCAATAAGAAAAATCTAATGCTTAACAAAAAAGAAAATAAATTTTCAACCAAAAAGTATAATTTTCAACCAAGAACGATAAATTTGTATAAAAAAATATACATTTTCGACAAAAAGTGGAACAAATACATTTTTTCTGAAAGAAAAAAATTCCAAATAAGAAAAACTAATGTTTAACCAAAAAAATAAATTTTCAACCAATAAGATGAATTTTTAACAAAGGACATAAATTTTCAACCAAATATCTGAATTTTGAAAGAAAGTTCCAAACAAAAAGATGAATTAGTCAAAAACGAGATTGAATATTCTCCCACGAAATTCGAATTTTCAATAAAATACATGAATTTTTAGCCAAATATTTAGATTTTCAACTTAAGTAGATAAATTTTGAACCAAACATGTACGCATTGAATTGTCAGTTGATAAAATTAATTTTCAACTAGAAAACATAATTTTTCATTAGATAATTAAATTTCAAACAAAAAAAGTCTTTTCAACTAAATGATGAATCATAAACCAAATAAATGAATTTTCACCAAAGTAGTTCAACTTCTAGCTAAGTAATGGAATTTTCTACCAAAAAGATGAATTCCCAACGATAAACGTGATATTTGATATTCCAGCCAAAAAGGATTTCAATTTTATACTACTAAAAGTTGAACTCAACTAAAAAATATGAATTATCAACAAAATAGTTTAAATTTTCAAACAAAACAGATTAATTTTCAACCAAATAGTTGCTATTTTTAACGATAATAATATAATTAAAAAAAGTACTATATACTTATTTCACTCTAGAATGTTTTTGTAAAAAATATATATTAATTATGATATAGATTTGCTTGAACAATAAATGCTTTAGATTCTTTTTAATGCTCTATAATTGCTCTTTGGAACTTTATTTTATTAAATTTTTCTATTTATCACTCTTCTTATTTGTATAACCTTCTTTAAATTATTATATACAGTCCTAACAAAGTTTGTATATTTTTACCAAGTTAAGTTTTGACAATTTTGATTCAGAGAAGCAATAAAGTATATTTTACATAAGAAAAAAAGACTATGAAATAAAAATAAACTTCTCTATACGCTCAAGTTTTATTTATACAAAGCGAATAATTTTTACAAAGTTTGCTAAATAATTGCATTTCTCATTGAAAAATAAGGAAAATATAGAAGCGAATAATTTTTTGATAATCGAAAACAGAACTCATTTGAAAAGTTGCGCATGAAGACCCTGAATATGTGTAATAAATTTCAATTCCATTGATCCATTGTAAGAAGAAGAATCTAAAAAATTATCATTTTTCTTATCTTTGTTTAAACAAGCAGAAGGCATTGTTTCGAAATTGAGGAAATATGTGTCACATAATTTCACAATATGACCTTCTTATTGTTTCATAATAAGCCTGGTACGTCATCGAGTTATTATGTTTGAATTTTCTATTCCTGACGTTTTTCGTGTTGATAATTTTTCGATTATTATTATATATATAGAACTAAATAATTATATTCTCATCATAATTAAAAGGAATTATTTTTATGTGAAAACTATCGCGGATTTCTTCAAATCTCCATGTATGAATAAACAAAGGATGTTCATCCAACAATAATTGATAGGACCCTTAGTTTTTTTATTCGTGAAAGAATAACATCAAAAATACAAAAATTAATGTTTGGAAAAACAACACAAGCTATGAAAAAAATGAGGATACAAAAGTTGTTCGGCAAAAAGAGAGCTAAAAATTTGTTAGTAATAATTTATTGATAAAATGCGTAGTTTTTGTTTTAATCGTGAAAAATAACATTAAAAGTAAAAGGCGGGAAGTTTTTTTTTTAAATTGCTTTATCGATAATATATATCTCTCGCGCTCGTATATTGTACATCCCCCACATTTTTGCATATGTTTTTTAAAATTAAAGAACAACTGAAATTTAGTGATTGTTAATTCTCCTTCGTTAAAACTCCTTCGGTCTAACGAACACATTCTCAACATGTGTCTCGTAAGAAAAAAGGTTGAGAGCGAATTTCCAGATCTAATTTAGAAACGATATTCTTATCAAACGTTTTATTGTACCTTGTGCTTGTCTTGAAATGTTCACTTTCGTTTGCTGTTTTTGTTTAATAATATTTCATTGCAAAATGAGGTTAATCGAAGATTGTGTTTTCTTTGTTTCGACGGTAAAAACTATCTAGGTAACTTCGACTTTCAAACAACTTCCAGTGAGTGATTTGTTCAGCAAAGTTGATTCAAGTTTTTTGGAAAATCTCATATCGAATCGTTGAAAAATTACTGAGATAGTCAGATTTGGAAAAAGTGCTCGACGCCTGCCTGCGCTGTTAGCTAATGCGTCGCGAGGAAAGCTCTGTCAGGCAGCGTTCTCGAAGTTCAGTGTGCGCGGGCAGACGTTGAGTACTTTTTCCAAATCGGACTATCTCAGTAATTTTTCAACGATTTGATATGAGATTTCCAAAAAAACTTCATTTAACATTGCTGAAAAAATCGCTCACTGGAAGTTATTTGAAAGTCGAAGTTACCTAGATACTTTTTACCGGCGGAACCAAGAAAACACAATCATCGATTGACCTCATGTTGCGATTGAATATGATTAAACGCGAATTTTAACTTCTTCATGATTTCCTAGGCATCGCTGTAGCATTACGAATACGTCCTACAAAACATAAACTCATTTCAATAATAATTGGCCGAGTTAGAATGATTTAAGTTTTAAAACTTAATTAAATCAGGGAAAAACTTTTTTTCAATATATCGTATTCATTATTGAAAATGAACTTATGCAAAAAAAATCTGGGAGGAACAAGTTTCATTTCCTTATTTTCTAGAATTATACATTTTCAAACAAATTTATTCTTCGTTTTTGAAAACTTTCTTTGAGAAGATCGGACAATACTTTTACGCGTTTTCGAGCGTCGGGCAGTTTATTGCACCCGGAGGGTCAATTTTTCCCACTTGATGCATAATATACTACTATTACCTCGACAATTCATGAAATAAGGAAAACGAAATGTTTTCCTTAAACATGCATGAAGGTTCCCTGAGCAATAAATCTAGGGGATGTGAGAAATTATAAGCCAGGAATTGTTGCCCCACCACTCAATTGTAAAGAATCTATAAGACCAGAGCCTTCTTCAAAAATCAGCCTTGAGTACTTTCCTCGTAGATACAATGAAGATCGTCATTACTTTCTTTGTCAGCGTGACTTTGCTTAATTTTACCAGTAAGTATACCTTTTATTATATTATTAATGAAAAATATTGCGTACATATTTTCGAAACAAAATGTTAAAATTATAATCAAAATTTATATTCAGAAAGTTTTTTAATTAAAATTTTAATTTAGTGCCACGTTGCCAGATAAAAATCTTGTAACATATGGAACTGAAAAAAATTACGATTACACGTTAAATTAATATAATCTTAAATTTGTCTTCTATCCAATTCTCTGAGAAATGAAATTTATAATTAAAATTTTGTTTACAAACAAATTTTTCAATCAATGTTTGCATTTAGTGACAACTTGCCGCATTCAAATCTTGTAACATACGGAAATGAAAAAAATGACGATTACACAGTAAATAAATATTAATCTAACATTTTACTTTCATATAATTCTGTTCAATATGAAATTTATTATTAATAATTTTTATTCAAACAAATTTTTTGCTTGAAATTTGTATTCAGTGATACGAAGCGGTATTCAAATATTGTAAAATGTGGGAATAATAAAATGACGATTGCACATTCAATTAATTTTCAAGCCTCATTATTAGAATTAAGGAGTGGGAATTTTCAAACGAAAACCCTGTTTCCTACTATTTCCGGGTATGCTCTTTCAGAATCTGAGCACAAAATTGGAATATCTCTTCCAGAAAATTAAATATGGCGGCTTTTATGTCAAAAATATGAAAATTTCGAGAAAAATTTTTTTTCATGATTTTTTTTCACATTGAAATCGAGAGGAAACTTCACACTTTCTTCTACCATCGGTGCACGAAAATCGTGCAGTTTGACATCATATTTTGGTTTTCATCATGAAAGTCGCTATCATTTTCAAAATGTTGATTTTTCACTTGAAAATTTCGGGAAATATAGGTATGTGAACGCTTCACTCAGGTTCCAACGAATATTGGTGAAAGTGGCTGTACGTAGGTTTTTGGGGTCTTTGAATCCGAATCTGATATCAGATTTTCGAAATTCAAGATGGTGGATCCAATATGGCGACCAAAATTTTGATAAATTTTTGGAACTGGATGAAATTGTCCCTACATAGGATTTTGGGGTCGCTGAATCTGAATCTAGCGTCAGATTTTCGAAATTCAAGATGGTGGATCCAATATGGCGAACAAAATCTTATAATGTTTGGAACTGGATGAATATGTCCATACATAGGTTTTTGGGGTCGCTGGATCCGAATCTAGTGTCAGTTTTTCGAAATTCAAGATGGCGGATTGAATGTAGCAAAATGTAAACATTTCATCCAGTACCAAACATTTAAAAATTTTTTTTGCCATATTACATCCACCATCTTGAATTTTGAAAATCTGACGCTATATTCCGATTCAGCGACTCCAAAAACCTATGTCGGGACAATTTCATCCAGTCCCAAATATTTTTCAAAATTTTGGCCGCCATATTAGATCCACCATTTTGAATTTCGAAAATCTGACACTAGATTCGGATTCAGCGACCTCAAAAACATATGTACAGACACTTTCACCAATATTGGTTGGAATCTGAGTGAAGCGTCCACATACCTATATTTTTTCAAAATTTTCAAGTGAAAAATCACCATTTTGAAAATGATAACGACTTTTATGATGAAAACTAAAAGCATACTGTCAAACTACACGATTTTTGTGCACCGATGGTAAAAGAAAGTGTGGAGTTTCCTAGCGATTTCAATGTGAAAAAAAGTCTTGAAAAAAAAATTTTCTCAATATGTTCATATTTTTTGACATAAAAGCCGCCATATTTAATTTTATGGAGGAGACATTTGAATTTTGAGATCAGACTGTGAAAGAGCATACTTGATGGGATAATATTAAGCTTAAATTTGACTTTTTATAATTATCTTTAATATGAAATTTATATTTAAAAACTTTCATCTTTAATTTGACTTCCATGAAATTCTGTTCAATATAAAATTTATTATTAATAATTTGTATTCAAATAATATTTTTAATACAAATTTGATTTTAGCGACACCTTGCCGTAACAAAATGCCCCCCCCCCTCCTCTTACTGAACGTAATTCACGGTTTCCAGAAATAATAGGATATGGTACTTGAAACTAATTGCATTTTTTTATTTAAGATAATTAATGATTTGCGGGGTTAAAACTTAATCTTTTAAACCTGATCATTAACATTCAAATACCAGCATGCCAATCTTGTGATATTTTTAACATAGCATCTTTTATAAACGGAATGAAACAATATTTAAGAGACAAATTAAACATTTTCAAATTTAGTCATTTATTTTTAAAAAATTACTTTTCTTCCATAAAAGAAGATTTTTCTCGCAAAATAATAAAAATCTCAACAGAGGAATCAAATTTTCAACCTCGAAAGATGAATTCTCAAGAAAAAAGTGTGATAATTTATATTTCAACCGGAAAAGATGAAAATTAATTTTAAAAAATGAATTTTAGAACCAAAAAGACGATTTTCTAACGAGTAAAGATTTCTTAGTCATGAGAGAAAAATAATGAACCTAAATTATGGAACCTTCAAGCCAAAAGATGATTTTTCTGCACAAAAATTAAATTTTCAACCAAAAAATATGAATTGCATTTCTATGCAAGCAGGATGGAATTTGTACTAAAACAGATGAATTTTTTAATTGGAAAGACAAATTATCAATGGAAATAGTTCAATTTTCAACCAAAAAAGATTCCAGTTGACTTTTTAAGACCAAAATGTGAAGTTTAAATAAAAAGTAAATTATCTACAAAATAATTGAATTTTCAACAAAACCGTTAAATTTTCAACCAAAAAGGATGACTTTGAAAAATTATTGAATTTTCAACCAAAAAGTTGCATTATCATCCAAGAAAGATCCATTTTCTACTAAAATAGATCAATTTTTAAATTAAAAAGACAAATTTTCAAAAAAATAGTTGAATTTTCAACCGAAAAAATGTGAGTTAACTTCTCAACACAGGAATATGAATTTTTAACAAAAAATAAATTTGCTAAGTAGCAGTTGAATTTCCAAACAAAAAGCATGACTTTGTAAAAAAATTGTTGAATTGCCGACCAAACAGTGGCATTTTTAATCCGAAAAATATGCAATTTTGACTAAAACAGATAAGTTTTGTTATTTGAAAACCAAATTTGAAAAAAATAGTTGCATTTTCATGGAAAAAGATTTCAGTTGACTTTTCAACACCAAAATATGAATTTTAATCAAGAAGTGAATTTTTTACGAAAATTTTTGAATTTCGAATTCAAAAAGACGAATTTTCAACGAAACAGTTGACTTTTCTACCGAAGAGGATGGCGTTTTAACAAAATTGTTGAAACTTCAAACAAATAATAAAATTTATAACTAAAAAACATGATCTTCAGAAGGAAGCAAAGATACAAGAAGGAAGCAAATATAAGGAAAATAAATTAAAAACAACAATATTGTATCAGGGTTACCGCGAAACATTATTTTAAAAATTCTCTTATTTTTCCCTAACCAATTTTATCATTTTCCCTGAACATCAATATTCAAAGAACAGAATCTAAAACTTGTAACATTTTAAACCTAGAATCTTTTATAAACGGAATAAAACAATTTCAAATTAAATTTCAAAATTTCCAAATTTATTCTACTTGATAGTTATTTAAAGTTATACAAATTTTCTTATTTTTGAAAGATTTTTCCCTAAATTCCTGACTTTTCCCTGACCAATAAAATTCCCTAACTTTTTTAAAAATTTTTATTGGCTAGGTTCGTTTTTCACTCACCAGGTTTCTTTGGCGTGTAAAGTTAAATTCATATTAAAGTTCTGTACAATTACTACAAGATATCTGTTTCATTTGCGAATTTCCAAAAATCACGTACATGAATGAAGGATACCCCCCCCCCACTTCCGTAACAAACCGTATCGAAATCTCTCAACCCCCCCCCCCATTTGAGCCTTTTAGGGTTTTGAGTCAAATGGGGATCATGGGGGGGGGGGTTAAAAGTAAAAGTAAAGATTGGAAAAATTTTCATTTGTCGTAGGTCATAATCAACCTTATGCGTAATTCAAAATTTTGGCTACAGTATCCGTAACGCAATATCTAACCAGAAATTCCTCTGTACAAGTGCTTTTCTACTTTATACTAACAGTTATTTTTCTGTATAAAAAACTCTCATAAATATTTTTTTTACAGTGGTCGGTGCAATGCATAATCAAATCTTAAAGATTCCTAAAAAAGAAAAAATCCAATCTATCCAATCTACTAATCCAACTAGTACTCCTGAATATAACCACGTTGTTATACAAAAACTGATAGGTAACCATGAAGCAATTGACGATGTCGTTGAAGGAATTTTATATCCTTTTACAACTGATCATCCTGAGCTAGAACATGATACATTTGGGCACGCTATTCTTTCGTTCTATAGTGGCGAAAAGTTCTTTGCTTGTCTCCGGCCCATCAATGGATATGATGACTTGGGAAATGATGAACGTGATAATTCTAAAGACACTACATTCCGCTGTTCTATAAAAAAAGGAAACGTCATTTCTTTCAAGTTGTCACTTTCACGTTACACTGGAGAAACTCGCCAGCATGTAGTAATCGCACGCATTGATTTCTTCAATCGTCATGGAGTTCATTTTGTTGGAGAGATAGATCCAGCTACTGCAGAAGCCTTACTACCACTTAGAAAAAAGAGAAAGATTGATGCACCAGGTCCAGGTCACAGTTCTAGTAATCCTTTGTGGATAGATTAATAAGCAAGGACAATGTTTAATTTGCATTTTTTTAGGCGCGGATCCAGAGAGGGGGGGCACAGTGGCTCCCTCCCACAAAAGAAGCATAGGCTAGAGTTTTTGAAATAAGATAATTGAAATTCATTATATACGATACTGGAAAGCGTCTACTTGTCAAATTTAGAGCTAATTTTATATCATGTAGTTATGTACAGATACTCGGGTAACGTACATCAATGTTACACTGTATTTGATGATGTTATTAGATGTCCATCAGATAATAAAATTAATTAGAACATGTTATTATTTGTTGGTATACTGGTCAGAAATTTTATCCTTAAGTAAAAATTATGGATATGTCACAAATTGAGAAAGAATTTAGTTTACCATGATAAAACGTTGACAATTAATTATTTTCTAGTTAAACTCTAAGTTAGCGCTTTGCGTGAATTTTAAAATTTTTTTCTCATAATGAACTGATACGCTCGATCATATTCAGTCAACTGAGTTTATAAAAACTTAAATGAAATTACGACAATAAGGATGATTCATATCAGGAGCGTATATACATAAAAACTAAATTTTATTTTCAGGAACTCATTACAAATTTAATTTCCTGATCAATGGAAAATACAAATGATTAAATGAATAAATATCTTTCTTTTTATTGGCATTGTTGCTATTGGATTTTATGTAAATCATTTCTGAGATCAAGCTTTTGTTGTGATTTGATTCTTGGTCAATAATAATTGTATCATCCCAATTGAATGTGTGTTTGCAATCATTTTGATGCTTAACGATTACGTTTACACTATTTCTATTGTTTTTGTGTTCCGATATGCATTTTTTAGCGCTCTTTTTGTTTTGCCTATATATGATGCCGGACAATCGTCACAGGAAAATTTATATACAACATTGGTTTTTTTCCCACTTATTAGTATTGTCTTCACCTAATCTTATAATAGAGCTTAAACTTTTTCCAACTGAAGGAATCGTACTAATATTATATCGTTTAAAAAGCGTAGACAGGTGATAAAATATTCCGTTGAAAGGTAAACAAACTTTTGGACGTTGACTATATAAAGTGTTACGTGGATCCTCATTATTTTTTCTCCCTTAATATCTAATTTTATTTAATCTAATCTTAATATTGTCACAAATGAAATTTAGTGGATAATCATTGTTTCATAAAAATTTTTCGATTTTGTTCGAATTGTTGTTGTGAATTTTTCTATGAGATAGTAAAAACGCTCGGTCAACTACATTATAAAGTTAGATTAGTAATGGTGTTAAAGCGATGTTGTTTGTCTGAGTAATATAAGTTTTTAAAATTAATACATGTAGATGGTGAAAGAAACTGACATACTTCAGACCAAAAGTAAAATACATTATCAAGTATATTTTTCTTTTGCTGGATAGGATGATTCAAGAAGTAGCTGATAAGTCTATTTGAAGAAGTCGGTTTTTCATACTAATTCGTAATGATAAGATTATCATTCCTAATTAGTGTCAAATATAAAAAATTGATACGATTATTGTCCTGTAATTCATAGGTGAACTTGAAATTTTTATCATAGGAATTAAAAATATTGATGATAGAATCAACATTTTCCCTCTGTATACATAAAATGGTATCGTCTACATAACGATAGTAAAAAAGTGAAGTGTAATTGTGGATAGTTTTAAATTTTTGTAAACACCAACTTTCCAAATCATCCATCACAATATCAGCGAACAATGGTGAGATGGGTGAACCCATAGGCGTGCCGAATATTTGTTGATAGAAATCATTATAAAAACTGAAAAAGGTATTTTCATATAAAAATTTGGTACAAAAAATGATATATGTAAACGGAATTTTACAATTTTGATTAATATCAACAAACCTTCTATCCAAACTGTCGAAAAATAAATTACAAGGAACGTCGGTAAATAACAAACTGACATCAAGTGAAAGAAAAACATGGTCTTCATCTAATGTAACATTTTTAAGTTTTTTTTTGAGTTCAAAACTATTATCAATGTGTGATTCAGGAGTGTTGATGCCATTTTTTAAACCTTCATAAATTTTTTTTGCTAAAAAATGTGTAGGACTGTTAACTAATGAAATGATTGGACGGAGTGGAACATCTTTTTTATGGATTTTTGGAAGTCCATAACATTTCGCTAAAACGGTGTCAATCAAAGTAAGGTCATTTTTATGATAAATACGATAAAGACATTTGTTATCATTTAAATTTTTGAGAATTTCTTAAGTATTCACTTGAAGTGATTTTAGTGGGTTGGTTTTTAATTTTTTATAGGTAAAAGTGTCAGATAAAAGACCATGCATCTTAGAACAGTAGTCAGATTTTTCAAGACACACCGCAAGATTGCCTTCATCAGCATTAGTAAAAAGAATTCCTGGATTATTTTTTTACAAACATCCTGGTAGTTTTCGAGGATGTTCCCTGCCTGAGGATTATTAAAATCTTCCCAAAAACTCTCCTAAATTCAAACCAGTCCAAAGTGACCTGAAAAAATTATTTGGATATATATAAATCAATCTTATAAATGAAAACTTGAACAATTCTGAAAAATACTAGAAGTTTATACCCCTATGATTTTTTGAGCGGGTCTCTCGGATAAATGTTGTTGTTCTAACATTCCTTTGGACATCCCCTTGAAAACCCACGAAGTAAGATTAGTTTATATAAAGGTGGAACAATTGGGGGAATACTTATCCATCTTATCCTAAGGGAAAGAGGACCATATTCGAAAATAATCGAATTGATTGCCTTTTCGATTTTTTGAGGTGGTTAACAATCATCATATTTCTTCTGTAATTTAGAATGACCGATTTGGTAAATATTATCTCTCCTTATTCTTAAGAGGAAGAAAAATTTCTGGAGGAATTTGAAGCAGAAGAGCTCAATTTTATAGAGCTGTAAAGATTTTTATACAATATTTTCCATTCTTATACTTAGGAAAAATGACACTATTCCGAAAAAGTCGATTTTATTACTACCATGATCTTTTGAGATGGTCTTTAGGCTATAGATTGGCATTCTAACACCACCACAACCCACCCACGCAGTAAAACTAAATTCTATAGAGGTGGAAAGATTCTGTGAATATTTATCCGTCATATCCTTCCGAAAAATAATAATTTTCTGGCAAAATCAAAGTTATTATTTTGCCAGTTCTAGAGAATTTAGTTCTACTGCGGGGTGGGTTGAGGAGGGTTGTTTGAATGACAATCCATAGCCTAAAGACCATCTTAAAAAATCATGGGAGCAATAAAATCGACTTTTTCGAAATAGTGTCATTTTTCTAAAGTATAAGAATGGAAAATATCCACTGAATCTTTCTAGCCCTAGAGAATTCATCTTTATTGGAAGGTAGGTTTCAGAGGTGTGCTAAAATGACAAACCATAGCCTATGAACTACCTCAAAGAATAAGAGAAGCAATATCTTTGATTTTTTCGAAAAATTCTCATTTTTTGGAAGGATATGAGGAGAAAATATTCACCGAATCCTTCCTGCACAGCAAAATTTAGTTTTACTATGTGGGTGGGTTCATAAAGGGTGCTTAAATGACGATCCATAGCCTGAGAATTTTCCAGCTCAATAGTATTCAGTTCTACTGCGTGGGTGGGTTGAAATGGGGTATTAGAATGACTATCCATAGCCTCAGAAGAACCTCAAAAAATCAGGGAAGCAATAACTTTGATTTTTCTGAAAAATTCTCATTTTTCGAAAGGATATGCAGGAAAAACCATTGAATCTTTCCATCTCTGTAGAATGACAATGCATAGCCTAAGGACCATCTTAAAAATCATAGAAGCAATAAAATCGACCTTTCCGGAATAGTGCCATTTTTCTGAAGTATAAGAATGAAAAATATTCACTGAATCTTTCCAGCTCTATAGAATTTAGTTTTTCTGCGTGAGTAGATTCAGGGGTGCTAAAATAACAATCAATAGCCTAAGAACCACGTCAAAACATCAGAGGGGCAACAACTTTGATTTTTCCGAAAAATGCTCATTTTTGGAAGGATATGAAGGCATATTCACCGAATCTTTCCAGCTGTATAGAATTTGGTGGTACTTCATAGGAGCGAATCTGATAGCGTGGGTCGGTTCAAGAGGGTGTTAGAATGACAATCCCTTGATCAGGCAAGAAATAGTCATTCTAACACCCGAATAAAAATATTATGATTTTCGAACACCTCAAAAAAAAAAAGTTTTTTCAGGTGAATTCGGACAGGTTTTAATTCAGGAGTGCTTCTAGGGGGATGTTATAATATCAACCCGTAGTCAAGAAACCGCCTAAAAAATTTCGGAATTTTTCGAGTCATTATTTTACATTCAATGTATTTTCCCTTGTTTTAACGTCTTTATAAAAATATATTTTTTACTAAGATACATTTGTTATGGTTGTAAATAATTTATGACAAAATAAAAATTATCATTCCTATGTCTGTTGGAATAATTGGTCTATTTTGAATATTGCGCCAGAAGTGTTGACGATCCGCAGGGACTTTCCGCCTTAAATATGGATTTGAGCTTCCAAGAGGGAAAAAAATTGCCCTTCAATAATCATTTTAAAAATACAGTTTTGAAGACTTACAAAATAAAAGCATGACAGTTTTTGAAATTGAAATTTTTTGACAAAAAAACGTTCGAAGTTGAACAACTGTAAATATAAATTAATTAATGATTTTTAAAATTAACCCGTATTTCGTTTATTAGAAAATTTATTGATTTTATAAGGCGATTCTGAATCTGTTAAGATTACACAATTGACAGATTTTGACGTTAAAAATTGAACTGTTTCGATTCGAAAGCCTTAGTAGTTAATCAGATGTAAACTTCCGATTGAAACTTTATAAGCTACCTGAATAAGTAGCAATTAAACTGTTGAAAATTTGGAAGAATTGGAATAAGTTTAGGAGATATTGAACAGTTAATAAATTCGAAAATAATTTAGAATTTGAAAAAATGTTAAAAAATGTGAAACAAAATGTAGATTTCTAAATATTTCAAACGAAAAATTTAGAAGCTTTTCAAAAAATTTGAAATGTTCCAAAATAATAAGAAAATGTATTAAAATTCCTTGAAAAATTGAAAATTATTTTTGATTTTGAAAAATTAATTTCAAGAGAATAGTTAAAAAAATTTTTAAAGCTGTAAAAATAATAATCTGGAAGATTTTCAGGCAATTTTCATAATTTCGCAGGATTTATCAAAAGTTTTCAGAAAATTTTTTTAGAATATTTCAAACCAAATTTTGATATCAAAATAATAAATGAACGCTTATTCATTTGCAACGAGTTGTAGTTGAAATAATTGAACTTCTAATTTGAGAAATGTTGAATTAAAAACAAACTGTAATCTTTCAATTTTTAATATTTCTAACTTAAAATTGCCTAAAATGATATAATTTTGAAATTTTAGAAATTTTTTGATTTATTCTCTAATTTAGTGCATTGAAAATAATAGCGTACATTTATAATCAATACAAATTTGGATTCGTTGAAACGGTTACTTCAGAGTATTTGGAAAAAAATTGAGTCTGAAGCACGAAATACGTGATGACAATTTGTTCGTTAAAACTTAGGGAGCTTTAACCAAAGAGAATTCACAATCATCAAAGTACAGTTGTCGATGCTCTGGCCTTTAATTTTAAAAGGTCTGCGCATAAAATTTTTGGGTTGAAAATTTAATTTTTATACAGGAAAATCATCTTTTGGCTTGAAGGTTCAATAAAGGCAAATTAGTACTTGGAAATATGAAAATTTGTCGAAATTTTAGTGAGATAAAATGTTTCTCCTGCTTTTTTTTTAGGTAGAAGAGATACTTGAACAAATACGTATTATTTAAATAACTGTGAAATTATTTAAACAAATTATTTTATTGTTATCATTGATTTAATAACTCATAGTCAAGAAAATACGTTCATTTCGGGAGTTAACTGAAAAAACAAATATTCAAACAAATTAAAATCGTGTAAAAAATTTATTATTAGCTAAAAAATGACTGGGTACACTAAATATACCGACTAATGATTTTTTTGTTAACTTTTAAAAAGCGTCAACGAAGCGCAATATTACGTACAATTCAAATTTCTCACTTATGGGTTTTCTTAGCGGACTTATAAGGGCTTAAAATTATTCAACCTCAAAATTTATGATTAATTCTCATTTTTTGATGAATTCTGGACAATATACTAAAACACGAAATTATTCGTAACATATTATCGCGTTTGAATATTAGATTGACAAAAAGCTGACTTTTTCCCATGTTAAGTCAATGGGAAACTTCATGGTCTTTGCGCAACCCCTAAATGTTAACTAATTTTTGCTCACATTTGGAGATCTTTTTTTTGCTTTCGAACAAAACTGGGGCGTGAGAGCAGAGAAATTCGGCAAGTGAAAAATAAGGGCCACCATAGCGTACAGTACTCGCCAACGGCTCGCGCATGCGCATTCGCAATCGGCTCGCGCATGCGCATTCGTTTTCAGCGTCGCGCGTGCGCTTTCATACGACTTGTGGGCACGTTCGTCTGCGACTCGTACTGCACACATCACAGTCGACGTGTGAAGTCCAATTATCTCTCCCACTTGTTGCATAATATATTATCATCACCTCGACAATTAAGGAAATCAGAAAAACGAAATGTTTCTCTTAAATATGTACGAAGGTTCCGTAAGTAATAAATCTAGCGGATGTGAGAAATTATGAGGTCAAGAATTGTTGCCCCACCACTCAATTGTAAAGAATCCATAAAACCAGATCCCCTTTAACAAGTTCTTCAAAAATTAGCCTTGAGTATTCAATCGTTGTCTCTACTCGTATCTAGAAACAATGGAGATCGTGATTATATTCTTTATCAGCGTGACTTTGCTTAATTTTACCAGTAAGTATACCTTAAATGATATTATTAATGAGACATACAAGGTACATATTTTAAAAATTGAATGTAAAGATTATGATCAAAATTTGTGTTCAAAGAAGTTTTTAAATCCAAATTTTCATCTAGTGCTACGTTGCCAGATAAAAATTTTGTAACATATGGTAATAAAAAAATGAAGATTATGTATTAAATTATTCTTAACCTTAAATATTACTTTTATACAATTCTATTCAACATAAAATTCATATTACAAAATTTTGTATTCAAAACATTTTTTCCATCAAAATTTGTATTGAGTGCCACTTTGTCGAATTCAAATCTTGTAACAGATGGGAATGAAAAAATGACGATTACACATTAAATAAATAATTATCTTAAATTTGACTCCCATACAATTTTGTTCAATATAAAATTTATTATGAAGAATTTCTTTGCTAAAAAATTTAGAAATCAAAATTTGCATTTAGTGCCACGTTACGTTTCTAGATTTAAATCTTGTAACATATGGGAATGCAAAATCACAATTACACATTGAGTTAATATTAAGCATAAACTTGACTTTTATATAATTCTGTTGAATATGAAATTTATTATTATATAATTAATTTGTACTGACACAAAATATTTCTTCCTCCCCCCCCACCCTCCTCTTATTGAACGTAATTTATGGTTTTCAGAAATATTAAGATATGGGACTTGAAGCTAATGGGAATTTTTTATTTAAGATAATACATGCTATTCAGGGTGAAAACTTCATTTTTAAAATCTCTGATTTTTCCTTGCCCAATTTTTCATTTTTCCTGACCATCAACATTCAAATACCAGCATTCCAATCTTGTAACAATTTTAACATAGGATCATTTATAAAGTACATGAAACAATATTTCAGATACATCTATTCCAAATTCATTTATTAATTTTAAAAAATTACTTGTCTATCACGAAAGGTGATTTTTTAACAAAATATTTGAATTTCCAACCTAGAAAGATGAATTTTTGAGAAGAAAGTGTAACAGTTTATATTTCAACAAAAAAAGATGAAATTTCATTTTTTAAACATAAAATTTTAATACAAAAAAGACGAATTTTTAACAAGTAGTACAACTTTTACCCACACAATTGAATTTTCAATAAAAAAGATCAGTTTTCAACAAAATAGTTGAACTTTCAACCAGAGAGATGACTTTTCAACTAGAAATCAATATGAATCATCAACAAAAAATTATTGTTAACACATTGGTTCAACAAAAATTTTCAAACAAAGTGGTTGAATCCGCGAGCAAAGAAGGTTAATTTTCAACTAAACAGTGGCATTTTTATCCGATTAAGATGAAATTTCTACTGAAAAAGATAAATTCAAAAATCAAAGAAACAAATTTCCGAAAAAAAATTTGAATTTTCATCCAAAAATGATTTGAATTTGGCTTTTCAACATCAAAATATGAGTTTTCAAAAATAAGTAAATTTTTTGCAAAGATTCTTGAATTTTCAACCCAAAAAGATCAATTTTCAACAGAACAGTTGAATCTTTAGCCAAAAAGGATAAATTTTAAACAAAGTTTTTGAATTTTCAACCTACTAGTTGCTTTTTTATGTAAGAAGGTTGACATTTGTATTAAAACAGATGAATTTTCAAATTAGAGACAGATTCTAAAAAAAAAAGTTGAATTGGCAACCAAAAAAGATTCCAGTTGACTTTTCAACGCTAAAATTTGAATGTTAAACAATTGAATTCTCTACGAAATAGTTTAATTTTCAACAAAGGAGTTAAATTTTCAACCAAAAAGGGTAACTTCGAAACAAAGTTGTTGAATATTCAACCGAGTAGTTGCATTTTTGTGCAAGAAGGTTGAAATTTGTACTAAAACAGACGAATTTTTAAATTGAAGACAGATAAAAAAAGTTGAATTTTCAACCAAAAATATGAATTTTCAATAACAAGTAAATTTTCTACGAAATAGTTGCATTTTTAACAACAAAAAACTTTTTAACAACATTTTTGAATTTTTAACCGAGGAGTTGCATTTTTATGCAAGAAGGTTGAAATTTGTACTAAGACAGATTAATTGTTAAATGAAACAGACAAATTTTCAACAACAAAAAATAGTTGAATTTTCAACCAAAATAGATTCTAATTGACTTTTCAACGCCAAAATAAGAATTTTAAACAAGTAAGTTTTCTACGAAATAGTTGAATTTTCAACCAAAAAGTATGACTTTTTAACAACATTTTTGATTTTTCATGACAAAAGTTGCATTTTCATCCAAGAAAGATGCAATTTCTACTAAAATAGATGAATTTTTTGAATAAAAATACAAGTTTTCAAAAAATTAGTTGAATTTTCTACTAACAACAATATTATATCAGGGTTGCCGCAAAACTTTATTTTAAAAATTCTTCAATTTTTCCCTGACCAATTTTTCATTTTCGATGACCATTAGTATTCAAATTAATTGATGTTCCTCTAAAATCAATATTTTTTGAATATTGATTATTAATTTTATAAGTTGTGAAAAAAATCTGTCTAGCTCCGCTTGGATTCGAACACCAGGTTTTTCAGATTTCTGGTTTGATGCTTTAACCAACTGAGCTACGGAGAGACAAGAAGATTTTCTTCACAACTCCTACAAGTTGGATGTCGACGTCATTCAATGTACTTGCAAGATTAATTTTTTAATCATTCCAACATGAGAGTGATTTTTATTAATTGATGTTATGGTTTTGACCAGCGAAATAGTAATTAATACGATGTTAATGTTTAATGCCTACTTGGTCTAAAAATCAATTTTTTTAATAGTGATTATCAATTTTATGAGTTGTGAGACGAGAATTTTTCCACAACTTATAAAATAATTAGTCAATATTCAAAAAACGTAGATTTTGGACCAAGTGGACAAAAAACATTACCATCATATTAATTACTATTTCGCTGGTCAAAAACCACAACATCAATTAATAAAAATCAGTCTCATGTTGGAATGATTGAAAAATTAATCTTGCAAGTACAAGAGCTAGAGAGATTTTTTTCACAACTTATAAAATTAATAATTAATATTCCAAAAATATTGATTTTAGACCAGCTAGACGAAAAACATTCACATCATATTAATTAACATTCAAAGACCAGAATATTATACTTGTAACATTTTAAACTTCATGGATTTAGATTTGATGGCTAGATTCATCCTTCACTCGCCAGATCTCTTTGGCATGTAAAGTTAAATTCATATTAAAATTTTGTACAATTACTAAGAGATATTTGTTTCATTTGCAAATTTCCATAAATAACGTTCATTATTAAAGCAACTCCCCCTCATTCCGTAACAAATCGTACTTACATCTTTCGACTCTTGAGCTCAGATGTAATTTAAGTGTTAAGGGTTTTGAGACATATGGTGATGTTGGGTAAGTGAAGTGAAAGTGGGAAAGAGAAGAGTGCGAAAATGTTAATTTATCGTGAATCAGGGTGTTGATTACATATATAACTATCCCACTTCACTTTCATAATAACATAATCGACCTTTTGCAAAATTCAAAATTTTGGTAAGTGACCGAAACGGAATATGCAACCAGCAAACCCTCTGCCCAAGTGCTTATCTACTTAAGTAATAACAGTTATTTTTCCAGTGTAAAAAACTTTCATAAATATTTGTTTACAGTGGTCGGTGCAATGGATAATCAAATTTCAAATACTCCTAGAAGAAGAGATATCCGTGCTTCTAGTAATCCTGATAATTACCACGTTAGGATACAAAAATTGATAAATGACCATGAAGCAATTGACGATGTCGTTGTAGGAACTTTATATCCTTTTACAATTGATCATCCTCCTGTAGATGATGATGCATATGGGCACGTTACTGTTTTATTGAATAGGGACACAAAGTTCTATGCTTTTCTGCGGAGAATCGATGAATATCAGTACTATGGGTATGATCAACATCGTAATTCTCAAAGAACAACATACCGCTGTACTATAAAGAGAGGAATTTACGTTTTTTTGGAGAAAACACTTTCGCGGTACACTGGAAACACCAACTTGGAAGGAGTCGCACGTGTTGATTTCATTAATCATAATGGGGTTTATTTTGTGGGAGAGTTGATAGTGTCGAAACCAAGTATTCCAGTCAAGTTACTACCACTTAAAAAACGGAAGGATATTGGTCCATCAGGTGCCGGTTCCAGTTCTACAGAGACTGTGGTCCTAGATTAATAAGCAAGGACAATGTTTGATTTACATTTTTTTATTACACATTCGATTTTCTACTCGAATTTGCTCACACGAGCTTGACACATTAGATGACATTAGAATTATTCAAGTAACATCGGTGAAAACATTCGCCGAATAACGTCAATTATTAATTCTTTTCAAAACTTTTGTTATACAATAATATTTCACATTGAAATTTGTAAAGCTTTTTTAAATAAAAGATAAATTTCGAAAAACTATTTTATTTTAATTTCTCCACTTTGGATGTACGTAAACAAGCATGGACGTCATTGCAGAAATTTCCTTTAATATTATTATACCTATGCAATTGCAAGCGAATTGGTGATGAATTTCTAAAATTAATTTTTAATTCGTATTCTGTGGCTAATTCTGAGAAGAATGTTGAAGATCAACCCGATACACCTAATATTGACGATTTTACATCAAATTTACAAAAACATCTTTTTTCTTATGAAAAATACGTGGTAAACTCCATAGAGCGTGCAGAACAGTTGAATATAAAAAAATACACATTTATTTTTGTGTGGATTTAAACAAATTTGAAGGTCATTAGCATGGATATTTTGAATGTTTATAGATGCTTCTTCAAAAAAACATAAAATTATAACATATACCCTCCATGACTGAAAATTTGCATTATAGAATCAATTCTTTAATTCATTTAAGTTTTAGAAACACATTTATGAATGAAACTGACATTTGCCGCATTTTTCATATTCAAATGCCATATTCAATTTGCATACATGTATATGTCGTTTGTACTGTTTATCAAAAATAAAATAATAATAAAAATTTTTCCCATTTTCTTTTCGCTAACATTTATATGTCGTTTGTCCTGTATGTACCTCCAATATTTTCTTTTGTACCCTTTTGGTTACCCACTCTCTAAATTTGAATTAGTAGAAAACTACTAATTGATAGTAGTTTTCTACTAATTCAAATAGTGACCATTCGTATACTGGTAATTAGTAAAAGTCTACTAATTCAATGAGCAAGCATAACTGACTTAATGAATTAGTAACTGTATCTACTAAAGAAATTGATGATGTTACTAATGAATTGGTAAATGTATTGCTTGTTACTATAATAAGCCTTGAAACTCATATAACATACTAAAATAATCATTTTGTTTACATAAATAGTTTTAACATCAAATGTATTTTTTCACTGTATACGATGGAAATTGTACATGTAACACTTACTTTTCGATAAAACGTGAATGTTTTCATACACTAATAATTTAAACTATGCAAAGCAATAATGAAATTGTTTTTAGGCACGGATTAAATTGAATTATTTCTCTCCATAGCAATTCATTGCTACTCACTGAATTAGTAAGTTGGTACTACTAAGCAGATTAGTAGAATACCCTTACTAATTCATTGAGTACCCTAAATCTCACCATTTCATTTAGTGAAAAGTGATAAAATTACTAATTTAACAGTCAGATGCAATGCTACTAATTGAATTAGTACAAAAAATACTAATTGCGATTTAGAGAGCAGCTAGGGGCAGGTTAAAATTTCGTGTCAGCCCCCAAAATTGAAACTTTTTTAATTTTCTTTTTGCAAAAGTTTGTACATACGCCCTTTGTACTGTTTTTCATTGATTGTTTTTATAATTTGAAAAAGTGCGCGTGCTATCAAAAAATAGTTGAGAGAAAATTTGTAGATATAATTTAGGCAACAATTTTTGTTAATTAATATTTTATTGCGGCTTTTGTCGTTTTTCATTAACAAATTATTTTTATTCAAATTTAATTTTTCCAGATTAAAATAACAACTATGCGTTCCATCAAATACATTTGTAACAGATTTGTCGATCTTGGTTTGGCGAACAACTTTTGTGTATTCATTGTTCAATATAAAAAATATGTGTGCTATCAACAAATAATTGGTGAACAAAATTTCTATCTAAAAACGAAGCACGAATGCATGTAGAAAAAATATTTGAAAATCTTTAATTTCTGGGAGCTAATATTCATAATGTGCATTGATATTGAAACTTGTTTCGTAAAAAAAATATCTTACATTTTCATTCTGTGTTTCACGAATTAAACGTTGTGTTGTTTTCTCAAGAATAAGAATTTTTCAAAATGCTTTTTCACTATTAAAACAAAAGATATGCGTCTTATGAGAAAAATAGTCTCAACCAAACCAATTCATATTTTTCTGATATTTTATGCCTCAAAATCATGTGCCAAAGCTCAATCCAATCTGCTCAGTCTTTCGAAAGTTATCGTGCTTACAGGACGAGAATGTAAAACTGAACTATTTGGTCGAAAATTCATGTATTTTGTTGAAAATTTTTATTTTTCATTGAGGATTCAATTAATTTGGTTAAAATTCGTCTTTTTTGGAAGAATGCAAGTAGTTGAAAATTTCTTTTCTTTTTTTGTTGAAAATAATTTTTTAATCTATAAATTTAGTAATTCTTTTTTGGTTCAAAAAATATTTTCTTAAATTAGAAATTCAACTATTTTCGCTCGAAAATTCAAATGTTTTTGGTTTAGTTTTAATCTTTTTGATTCACAAATTCGTGCTTTTGGATTGAAAATTTTTGTTTATTTCCTAAAATTTTGTTACAGATTTTACAGAAAATATTTTCTGATTTGAAAACGTTATGTCTTCATGTTTCTGGTTAAAAATTCATTATTTTAGTCAAATATTAATTTCTTCGCTTGAAAATTTAATTATCTTGTTAAAAAATTCGTTTTTTGTTATGTGTTGAAAATGATTTTTTTAACTGAAAATTCAACTATTCTCTGCTTGGTTTAACACTTATCTTCTTCAGTTCAAAATTCAGTTATTTGGTTAAAAATCTCGGTATTTAGTTGAAACTTTGACATTTGTGTGACAAATAATAATCCTCATGGTGACTAATTAACCTTTTCGGTTAAAAATTAATTTTTTTGCTCGAACATTTAATTATTATCGGTTGAAAATTCCTTTAAAAGTTTAAAATTTGGTTGAAAATTCACGTACTTTGTTGAAAATAATCTTTTTGGTTGAAAATTCATCTCTTTGCTAAAACATCATTTTTTTTAAATTGAAAATTAATTTCTATGACTGAACTTTTAACTATTTGCTTCTTTATTGAAAATTCATCTTTTTCATACAAATATAATCTTCTTGGGTTAATAATCAATTTTCTTGGTTGAAGATTTATTATTTAAGATGAAAATTAATTCCTTGCTCAAAAATGTAATTATTTTGTTGAAAATTCGTTTCTTTTTGTTAAAAATGAATTTTTTAAACTGAAATTTCAATTAATTCATACTTGGTTTAACATTCATTTTCTTCAATTGAAAATTCAGCTATTTGATTGATAATTTGACTATTTTATTGAAAATTTATCTATTTCGTTTAAAATTTGTCTTTTCCTCGTAAAAAATTGAACTATTGTCTTACATTTTTTTTTCTTTTTGGTTGAAGATTCATTATTTTAGATATAAGTTAATTTTAGGCTTCAAAATTTAACTATTTTGTTGCAAATAAGTTTCTTTTCGTTAAAAATAAATATATTCAACTGAAAATTTAACTATTTCATATTTCGTTCAATATTTATCTTTCACAGTTGAAAATCGATCTATTTTGGTTAAAATTTATCTTTTTTGGCTCAAAATTCATTTTTTTTTTTTTTTTTTTTTTTAAATTAATCTTTTTTGGTAGAAAATTAATATTTCTGCGAGAAAATCCATTTCTTTGATTGAAAATTATATTTTTTTTAAAATGAAAATAATAAATTTTTTTAACTGCACATTACACTACTTTTTTTTCGTCAAAAATGTAGCTTTTCCAATATACATTTAATCTTCTTAGTTGAAAATTCATCTGGTTAAAAATTCAACTATTTTCTTGAAAATTCATTTATTTTTTGAAAACTTGTCTTTTTTTTGTAGGAAATTTATCTTTTGTGTTGAAAATTCATCTATTCGGTTAAAAATTCATTCTTTTTATTGAAGATTCATTAGTTCAGTTGAAAATTGATTGTTTCGCTTGAAAATTTATCTGTTTTGTTGAAAAATGCATTTCTTTTGTTGCAAATTAATTTTTTTGACTGAAAATATAACTCTTCCATTTTTGTTCCAAAATTAATCTTTTCCAGTTGCAAATTCCTTTCTCGTCTTTTTGGGGTTAAAAATTCAATTATTTTTGTTATAGAAAATACGTCTTTTTGAATTACAAATGAAACTTTTTTGTCAAAATATTCCTCTTTTTGGTTTAAAAATTTGTTGAAAATTCGTATTTTTTATTAAATTCAGCTGTTTTTGATTGAAAATTAAAATATTTTTGGTGGAAATATCAACTATCACACTTTTTATTGAAAATTAATTTTTTTAAGATTCATCACTTTGGTTAAAAATAAAACCATTTTGTTAAAAATTCCCTTTTTCTTTGTTGAAAATTAATTATTTCAACAAAAATGTGATTTCTCCATTTTTTAATCAAAATTGATCTTCTTGAGTAAGTTTTGGTTTTCAAAAATAATTATTTCAATTCAAATACTGCAATAAAAATATCGGGAAATGTTAATTTTTCACCTGTTGCAAAAATACAACTTTAGATTGATATTTTACAATAAAGTTACTTTTTTATGTCCAATGCAAATTTTAATTCTGTGGAATATGTTTGGCTTTTGTTGAATGATAAAATGTTGTATTAGTAAATCTTTTTGTCAGATTTATTATGCACACAATTGTGACATTTTTTGTCAATGCCCTCGAACTGAGGGCGCCGTGCAGGGACTAGGGAATAGTGTAGCGCCTGTGTTCGTGATGTTTTCAAATATTTGAAAAGTGATAAGTGAAAATGGAATTTGGTGGTTAAAATATTGTTCAAAATGAGTAATAACGACGGAAATCAGTCTGGGGTAAGTACTGATATAATAAAGTAGAATATTACTATGTTTTTGTAAACAATTTGTGCAAAAAAAAACTAAATGTGAGGTGTTATAAAACGAATTTTAAAGCTGGATGGGTAAGCTAACCAACAAACAAAAATTTGCAGTTTTTGGAAAACTATACAAAAATAAAATAAGTTCGTGAACAATTCTAAATTTTTTGTACTTAATTTATTGACGCAATGTTTTCTGAAAAAAAGGCGAAGAAGTTCGGTTTACTTTTCCGATATGCAGGTTATAATCTATGTGGTCATCCTACAATAATTGTTATTATCTTTTCAAATGAAAAATAATAATTTAGAAACTGTTCGCTTCTGTTGTCAATATGATTATTGATTTTTAACAGATATAATAACTAAACCGATATAATAAATATTTTTTAGACTGTGTCTAGTCGTCCTGAAATATTGGGATAGTTGGAAAAGGGCATGGACTAGTCGTTCCGAAAATTCGGGATGACTAGCCAAGTTTATAAAAAATATTTTACTACTTATCCCGAATTCCGAGATGACGAAGGGACTTCGATTTTCCTAATATTGTCTAAGTAGGATATTTTATTACTACCTTCAGCTCAATTTTTGGAAAACTGATACTTGTGAAAAACAATGTTTTAATTAGTATTCGTGTTCAGCAGGAATATGTATATACCAAAATTTATATAATCTCTTTCAGTTTATTGCAAAAAAATGAAAACGCGTGTGGCTGTATTTTATTATTTTTCTGAACGATTTAATAAAATCAAAATTCTGTATTTTATTTTATATTTAAGTTAAATACTTAATATTATTTGAGTAGACTTGAAGAGAGATGCTTTTGTTTTATTGTTGGTGTTTTTTTCTTATTGGTTCATTTTATTATTTAAATTTTGAAAAAAGCACATAAATGTAACAAGAAAATGATAATTTTTAATTGATAAAATATGAAATTCGTTGAGATAAATTTCAAATATTTGAAATTATATAATAAAATAAATAATTAGAAACCAATAATTTTTTAATCAATGTTTAATTTAATAATGAAAAATACTTTAAACTTCTTGACTTCTGATAATAGTTTCAATGAAAATAATTAAATCAAATGTTAGAATCTATTACAATTACAATTTTTTAATTTCAAGGAGGAGTGGAATCTTTAACTTTCTTAGTTTATTATTTGAAACAGTACAAAATTGTATGTTTTTCATTAAAGTAAAGAGTTTTATATTTAGTTTAGAGTAATGAAAATTTGACAGATTCCCTAAATTCCTAAAATTTTCTGGAATCTCTGAAATCCTTGAATATTTTCAATTTCCTGAATTGTTTTAATGTTCTGAATTCCCAAAATGTTTTTAATTCTTTGAATTTCTTTAATTACCTAAATGCTCTAAAATCTATTAAATTCTCTGAATTCCCTGAAATCTTCGAATATCCTGAGTCCCTTGAATTCTCCGAAATTTGTTTAATTCTCTGAATCTGCTGCATTCCCTGAATCTTCTAAATTTCGAGCTGAATTCCTTAAATTCCCTTAATGCTATAAAATTTCTGAAATTATCTGAATTTCCTGAATGTTGTGAAATCCTTGAAATTATCTGAATTCCCTGGATCCTTTAATTCCGTAAATATTCTGGATTCCTTGAATTTTTGAAATTCTCTGCATTTCATGACTTCCCTGAAATTCAGTGTAGTTTTTCGCCATTGTGTAACAGTTGACATTGTGTAACACTTGAAATTCCTAGAATTTTCAGTATAACCTGCATTCTGTGTACTCTGTTCCGAGTCCTTTAATTTCATGACTGTATTGAATTCCTTTAATGCTCTGGAATCCCTGAAATTCTATAAGTTCCCTGAATTCCTTCAATATTCTGAATTTCGTGAATTCTCTACATTTTCTAAATGCTCTGAAATCGCTGAGAATCTTTTAATTTACTCAAATTCTGGGTTTTTCTTAAATATTTTCAATTCCCTGAATTCCGCACATTCCTTGAATATTTTTAATTTCATAAATTCCTTGAATTCTCGAAATCTGTGAAAATCTAAATTTCTTGAATTTTCAAAAGCCCTTGATTTTTCTGAATTCCCTTAAATCCTTGCACATTCCACTTTTTTGAATTCTTTGAATGTTTTGAATTTCTAAAATTCTTTGAACTCTCTGCATTCCTTAAATTGCCCAAATGATCGAAAATACCTGACATTTTAAGAATTTCTCAATATCGTAAAATATTTAGCTTTTCTGAATTCCTGGAATATTCGAAATTTCCTGAATTCTTGAAATATTATGAATTTCTGAAATTTCTCGAATATTTTAAATTCTTCTAATCTGCTAATCAGCACACTTTATTGTCTACCTGTCCCATGACCGTACATTTTACGGTTTACAGATTTGGACAAATAGGAGACTGCCAATAACGCACTGTTTTAAGAAAAAACAAAAAACAATTTATACAAGAGAAGACATTCGTATTGGCTAGCTTCTACTCCGCACTTCGCTAATATGCACCATGGGATAGGGCGGTTTCGAAATATGCAGATTACAAATTAGCGGACTAGAAACATTTTTCTTGTGCTATTCATTAGGAAAAGGAATCAAGAAAAAAGAAAGAAAGAAAAGTTTATGTCCCTAATTTAGAAGAAATTAGATCAACTATATCCAAGCTTTGGTATTAAAGATTGAAATAATTCTCTAAAATAATCAAACAAAAGCATCTTTCTTCAAATCTACTCAAATAATATGAAGTATTTAACTTAAATATAAAATAAAATACAGAATTCTGATTTTATTAAATCGTTCAGAAAAAATAATAAATTACAGCCACACACGTTTTTATTTTTTTGCAATAAACTAAAAGAGATTATATGAATTTTGGTATATACATATTTCTGCTGAACACGAATACTAATTAGAACACTGTTTTTCACAAGTATCAATTTTTGAAAAATTAAGCTGAAGGCAGTAATAAAATATCCTACTTAGACAATATTAGGAAAATCGAAGTCCCTCCGTCATCTCGGAATTCGGGATAAGTAGTAAAATATTTTTTATAAACTTGGCTAGTCATCCCGAATTTTCGGAACGACTAGTCCATGCCCTTTTCCAACTATCCCAATATTTCAGGACGACTAGACACAGTCTAAAAAATATTTATTATATCGGTTTAGTTATTATATCTGTTAAAAATCAATAATCATATTGACAACAGAAGCGAACAGTTTCTAAATTATCATTTTTCATTTGAAAAGATAATAACAATTATTGTAGGATGACCACATAGATTATAACCTGCATATCGGAAAAGTAAACCGAACTTCTTCGCCTTTTTTTCAGAAAACATTGCGTCAATAAATTAAGTACATAAAATTTAGAATTGTTCACGAAATGTTCACGGTTAGCTTACCCATCCAGTTTTAAAATTCGTTTTATAACACCTCACATTTAGTTTTTTTTGCACAAATTGTTTACAAAAACATGGTAATATTCTACTTTATTATATCAGTACTTACCCCAGACTGATTTCCGTCGTTATTACTCATTTTGAACAATATTTTAACCACCAAATTCCATTTTCACTTATCACTTTTCAAATATTTGAAAACATCACGAACGCAGGCGCTACACTATTCCCTAGTCCCTGCACGGCTTGAACTTATCTCTTTCAGAAAACTTGTTAGAAAATTCCCTGCAATCATCTGATTGGTCGAAAAACCTACTCCGCAAATCTGCTACTCTGCTAATATGTATCCATGGGACTGCGTCCTGAAACTGAATTCCTAATTATGTGTTTGAATATAGCAATATTCTTTCCTTTGAGTTTTTCAAATTACCCAATCGGCATTGAGGAGAAGCAAAAAAAAATGTTTGCGAGATTTTTATGACACAGCTATTCTTTAGCGAAAAATTCTAGAATTCCTGTGTTGTTTATTTAAATAATAGGTTCGTTCCGCAACACTGCTCCGACCCAGGTCGCTGATCAATCTCTCTAGCAAGCACCCCAGGTGAAGAGCTTCACAAAGTCATTATTTAAAGCTCTCCTCTTTTCTGATATATTATATACTATTATTATTATACTATTATTATAAAATACTATTTTTTCAATATCTTACAAATTTATAATGAATAAAAACGTTCAGTAAATACATTCAAGTTTCTTTTCATACAAGTTAAAATTAATTGTTTTTAAATTGACGCAATGATATAGTGAATATTGCTTGAATTGGTTATGATGTTCTATTACTGGCAAACACGTGGGTATTTTCCATCGGCGAGTGAATTAAAATTAGATAATATGATTGGACAGCAATCAATGTCCAGTTATAACCAATTTGTACAGTGCCAGGCAAAAAGCTACGTATTTACACTGTTTAGGAAATCCAATTTGCAAATATGCTTTTGAACACAAATTGATTATTCTCTAATTCCATCACTTTGTATATATCTATTGGAATTAACAGATTGCATGATATTAAATATTAATTGATCCGTCTAAAATTATCGTAATTTCAGACTGCATAACAATTAAAATTTACAATATTAGGTTTATCAATTATTTAAACTACACGTTTCATTCTAAACAGAAAATAAAAACAATCATTTTATAAAACTTAAGGATGAAAAAAAGTTTTCAATCAAATTATAATTTGAGGGGAAACATTTTTTTTAGTACAAATTGAAAATTTTGAATAACTATTTCAAAATTAAGGTGATATGCTTTCAATTTCATATGCATATACTTTTCTTAGGATTTTTCAAAAAGTTGAAAACGATTTTTGAAGACTTCTGATATGTCAACAAAGTATCTGTAAAATTTGCGAAAAAAATTTCAGTCAGCTTGAAATATATTTAGGATTTGTAAACATTTCAAAAGAAATTGAAATATATTTTATAAATTTTCGGAAATCTTTCAAACTTTTAAAATAATTATAATCTCTCTAAAATTTATGAAATTCTCAAATATCCAGGATTAATAAAACTTTTTGTTTAATTTCGAGTAAATTATGTATTAAAAGCTAAGTAATCTAGAAATTTCGTTATAACTTTACATTTTTCTATTAAAATTAACAGGTTGCAATGATATTAAGTATTAATTTATTGGAAACGACTGAAAAATCCAGAAAAATAAAATTCTCGACCCTATGTAATTCCTGAATTTGAAAATTCTTGAAATGACAAAATTGCCGAAATATAAAGTTTCAAATCAAAACATTTTTTTAAATAGATATTATTCATTGATTAAAAATACAATAATCAAATATTTGTATCGATGAAAACATTTTTTTAATGTTCAAAGATTGCAAAATTATGTTTTGAATTTAAAATACAATAAAGTTTAAAGTTGTTATAAAAAATAAATTTAAAAACACGTGCTCCTCAAACGGAAAGGGAAATTTCTTTTATTTTCTTGAAACGTTTTAAAATTCTTAAAAACCATCTCTTTTCGATATTTCGAGTAAATTAAGTAACAACAGCTAAATGATAAAAAAAAATCTTCATATGATAGCTATTGAGTCAGAAACGATTTTTTTCAATTAAATATAAAAATAAGGTAACAAAGACTTTCCTTATAGAAGAATTGTTCGATTTTTCAATTTTCTGAAAAAGCTATTTTTGGATACCATCACATTTATTCATTAAATTTGTTTTATCAACAGTGCAAATTTTTCTCAGAAGAGTAAGTTTATAGTTAGTCTTTTTTTGAGAAAATTCAAAAAAGAAGTGTTTCTTGTTAATTGGTTGTAAATTTATTATTATTATTAAAGTTCAGACACTTCTTAAGGAATGTTCAAGGAATAATTTCCACGTAATAAATTTCTATTTTCACCCCCTCCCCCAAGCCCTTTTACTGTGCCCAGAAACATTAATTATTTTCATTCAATAAGTGAAAAGTTTCCAAGTATTTTTTAAGAGATTTTTTTTTGAAAACAATTTTTTCTGCAGTAAATCGTGAAAAGTTACTATTTTCCGAAATAAATGGTATATTTTAGGAATATAAAAAATAATATTTTTTGTTCAAAACTTTTTCAAATTATTTAAAACCCAGGTTATAAGTTCTGGGATACAAAAATACTGAATAATTAGCGTCATAATGTAAGATTCGAAAAAAATTAAATTCAAAAATTTCAAACTAAAATTCTTCAAATAATTCCCAAATATCGTTCAAAAAATATATTACTCTTAATAATAGTTAATTGTGTAAATAATTCCATAAAATGATAACTTTTAACGATTTACAGAGGAAAAAATGTTTAAAAAAACTAAAAATTGTTTGAATAATTACTAAGTATGTTATAAAATAATATTGCTCTTGACATTCATCAACTGTATCTTTTATCCAGAAAAGTAACCTTTAGGTCAATTTTCAAGGTCATTTGAATGTCAAGACAATTTCTTTATTTGGCAACCCCTATTTTTGACTGCGGATTCAAAGAGAGCCGAAAATTTCACTGAAAAATATTCCATGAGTTTCTTTTGTGACCTTAGAAAGGTGAAAAATCAAGGTCAAATGTCTAAAACACGGTCAGATGCCCTTTTTCAAAATTATCCTGATTTTCTGAGAATGGCGAACGTTCAAGATGCTTTTAATAAGTCGATGAAATGTAACAGTTTGAACCACCTTGACCTTCTTGACCTTCAGATAATTTTTCAAGGTCATTTGAAGGCCAAGATTTAAAAAAAAAAGAAAATCCCTATTTTGAACTGCAGGTTTGGAAAGAGTGGAAAATTTTACGTCAGAAATATTGTATTAGAAATTTGCTATCGTGGCATTAGAAAGGTCAAAAATCAAGGTGAACTGTCTACAAAACGGTCAGATGCACTTTTTTCGGATTACCATGGTTTTCTGAGAATAGGAAACGTTTAAGATGCTTTTAACAATTCAGTAAAATGCAAAAGTGTGAACAACCTTGAACATCTTGATCTTCAGAAAAATTTTCAAGGTGATTTGAAGGTCAAGATGATTTTTTAAAAAGAAAATCCCTATTTCAAGCTGCAGATCTGAAAAGAGCAGGAAATTTCACGACAAAAATACTCAATGAGAAATTCGCTCTTGTGATCTTAAAAAGGACAAAAATCAAGGTCGGATATCTAAAAACGATCAGATGCACTTCTCTGGAATTATCGTGGTTTTCTGAAAATAGGGAAACGTTCGAGATGCCTTCAAAAAGTCTATAAAATGTAAAATTGTGAAACAACTTGACCACCTGGACCTTCAGATAAATTTTCAAGGTCATTTGAAGGTCAAGATCATTTTTTTAAAGAGAAAATCCCTGTTTTGACTGCAGATTTGGAAAGAGCGGAAAGTATGACGTCATAAATGTTTCATGGAAAATTTGTGAAAGTGTGTACCATCTTGACGATCTTGACCTTCTGATACATTTTCAGGATCATCAAGATGGTACAGACTGTTACAAATTTTGTATAGAACATTTTTGACGCAAAATTTTCCGATCTTTTCAAATCCACAGATTAAAATAAAGATTTCCTTTGAAAAAATCCGCTTGACCTTCAAATGACCTTGGACATTTATCTGAAGGTCAAGATAGTCAAGTTTTTTTTTAATTTATCTATTTCAAGAAAGCTATAAGATGTCCAAGTTCTATTTCAGTGGAAATATTGTACTGTTTCGATTCAGTGATTTTGCCATTCATAATGGGGAGGAAATCTGCCCAATATTTTGCAAATGTGGTCAGCGAACAGCATTTTAATTCATTCTAATTCCGTATTGTAATGCACTGCTGTCCTTTCGGAACACGTTCAATTAAATTCTTCATTCAGTGTTATATTTTAATGAATTGGCAATATATTTACATAAAATTACAATATTTGGAGAATTATTGTTGAACGCGAATTCACATTAAAAGTTACTTCTCGAAATAGAAGGGAATTAAAATACAACCCAGAAAAATCAATAATTGACTGGGAATGCGAATTCGAGCTGGGAATATCATTTGAAGTTTTGGAAAA
>CAKNXH010000316.1:35362-48489 GCA_932178445.1 Andricus quercusramuli | reverse complement strand
TTTTTTGTGGTGGAAGGAACTATGCTAAAACTAAAATACCGGATAAAGATACTTCTTTTCAATAAAAAATGTCCTCTTTCATGCACTGCATTGTTATAAATCTATAGAAACCAACTATACCCTTTTCCTTCAGTTTTCTGAACGTTTCAAGTGTATCTTTTTTCAATTTCCAGGATCTACGAGAAACATAAACTATAGATCTTTTGGTAGTCGGAAAAGGCTTTTATATTCCGTTCCGGATAAAAAGTTGCGGATTTCTGAGAGCTTTGTGTGGGGATAAGAAATAAAAAAAATTCGATTATGCTTTTTTTTATTCACTGAAATTTTTAGAGATTATTTGTATTCTAGTGAAGGAGAATTAAAAATATTTAATTCATATAATTAATAAACTCTTGATCATAATCGCGACTTTTTCTATCATGACAATGAGGCATTTTATTTAGTTATTAATTTTGCATTTTGGATTAAAATTATTAAATGATGAAGATCGTGAGGCACAAGTTAAGAATTAATTAATTATTTTAAACGACTTATTTTCAATATATAATTTTTGAAGTGTTCATTCTGAAACAGTTTAATTTTTAGGGCCTTGGAACGATTTTTTTTAAAGCTTAAATTCGAGAACATTTGGATTGAAATTTGCTAAATTTTGGAAGTTTCCACACGGAGAGGAGTTAACCGCGACCGTTACTGCCAAGTCCGCTGTCGTCGCGCAGAACTTGCGAGTGGGAGGGAGGCAGAAGCTGTTGCTGCGCTCGCATGAACCATTGCGGGCGAACCTCAACCGTTCTGGAGCGTGACCGTAATACGCAGCGTAGCTATATTTACTCCACTCGCAGTGATAGGTACGGTTTACTCCGCAAGCATTACTGCGCGCACCGTTTTTTTCGATGTGGGTAAACCTGGAACTACCACTTTGCCCAGAAAACGTAAGACCTTTGCCATAATTAAGGGCTCATTGAAGGCTCATTTGATAGCCAAAAGCCAGATTTTGGGCTCTGCCACTTACACGCTTAACTCACAAACTAACAAACAATGACTCGAAAATATAATAAATTTCGACGTTTGTGACAGCGAGACAAAAACATTCGAGTACGCGCGACGACGATCAACTGATATCGTTAGACTTCAGACCGTCCAATCCCATGACGGTGGTAACCGCAACGGCTCGGGAATCTGGCAGTAACTGTTACTGCGACGGACGCAACATTCGCTGCAGAATCTTTTACGGTGGCGCGCAGTGACTGTCACGGTGTAAGAGTAATATTTTCGTCATCAACCGTCACCGTCACTGCTCAGCCACAACATGATTTTTCTGCAGAACTCTTGTGGTCGGCGCGGCAACGGTTACGGTGAAAAATGCACCCGCTCTGGTTTACTTCTCTCCGTGCAATTTTAAATTTCATATTGTTGTAGTTTTAAATGCAAATATTAAAAATAATTTTGAATTCAAATACTCTGAATTGTTTTAATTACAGTCACTTTTAAATTTCATAATTTTATATTTGAATATTCTACTTTGTTTGGCTTCAAATTCAGACGAAAAAAATAACTTGAAAATTTCAAAATAAATGTTTCCAGAAAAAATTTCAAAGAATGAAAATTAAGACATATTTTTTGAAATTCAAGTTTTCAAAATAACAAGATTTTAGTACCAGGCATTGCAAATTGAATTATTGGACATTTGAAAATAATCAAAAATATTGAAAATTTCAAACTCACCTTAAAAAAACAATTTGAAATTGAAAGACTCAAATTTTGCAATTTCGAAAATCGAGATCATACATTGTTTTGTATTTTTTTCAATTTTCAATTTTTACTGTTATATTTTTAAATTGTCTGACACTGGATAATTGCCAAAACTAACAGTTGTTTTTCGAATTATTGCTCTTGTGATAAAAATTTTGTTCTCATATTATTTTTTTTGAATAAAAAAATCTTTTTTTTGAATTATTGGTATTTTAAGAACTCTCGATAATTGAAAATTAGATATTATGATTATTCCGAATAATTTCAAGAAATTTTTGTTAAAAAAATTGTTGAACTCTTAATATCTGGAAATTTGTGTTGATGGATTTTTAAATACTCTATGTTTTTAATATTAAAAAATAAAAATGCAGGGAAATTAGCGCACGCCTCGCGCGTTAATTTTTTTAAAATTTATATCCAAGAAATTTTTTATTATTTTTACTTATTTTAATGAATTTTCACGATCTCAAGGGATTTAGTGGAATTTCTAATAAAATTCTAAAATTTTCTTTCATTCTCGGATTTAAAATTTTCTGTAATCTATAAATACACTTGGAAAAAAATAAAAAAAATAATTTCACAGCTAAATGTTCATTTTTCTTTGGTTAATAATGAATTTTTTAAACCAAAATTTTACTTTTTAATTTAGTTATTTTACTTATTGTTTTAATTAAAAATGTCTCTTTTTTGGTTGAAAATTTTATTACTTGGTTGAAAATCTAATTATTTTGTTCGAAATTGAACGTCTTTGAAAGAAAATCATTTCACTCGGTTAAAAATTCAACTGTTTTGTTGAAACTTTTTTTTCTTAATTAAGCTGTTTTAGATTTAAAATTAATTTTTTTGGTTGAAATCTATGAACTATAACAATTTTAGTTGAGGATTCGTCTTTTTTCTTTGGAAGCTAATTTTTTCAATTGAAAATTTAACTATGACATTTTTGGTTCAAAATTGTCCTTTTTTAGTTGAAAATTCATATATTTCATTTAAAATTCGTCTTTTATTGGTACAAAATTCATTTTCTTGGTTAGAAATTTACCTCTTTGGTTTCAAATTGCACTATGTTTTTGAAAATTGCATTTTTGCAGCTGAAAAGTCATGTATTTTGTGAAAAATTCATCTCTTTGGTTTCAAATTAAATAATCTTTCTGTAAATTCGCCTTTTTTTGTTGAAATTTCGCCTGTAACATTTTTCGATGAAAATTCATCTTTTTGGATGAAAATTTCATAATTTGGTTGAAAATCTACTTTTTTGTTGAAAATTCGCCTTTTTTGCTTGAAACCTCGACAATCTGGTTAATATTTAATCTGTTTTTATTGCGAATTCAACTCTTTTGTTGCAAAATTGTTTTTTTGGTTGTGTGTCCCTGTTTTTGATTTAAAATAAAAATATTTTCTGGTTGAAATATGGACAGTCGCATTTTTTGTTAAGAAGTCATCTTTTTTGGTTAAAAATGATTATTTCGATTGAAAAAAAAATTCATGTATTTTGTTAAAAATTCGTCTTTTTTTTTGGTAAAAAATTATCTTCTCAGTTTATAATGCATCTCTCTCGTTTCAAATGTAACTATTTTGTTGCAAATTTGTCTTTTTTGGTTGAGTTCAACTATACTGGATTCAAAATAAAATCTTTTTTTGTTGACATTTAAATTATTACCCTTTTCCCCTTTTCATTGAGAAATCATCATTTTTGGTGAAAAGTTGAACTACTTTGTTAAAAATAATTTTGTTTTGTTTTGAACATTGATAATTTTAGTTGATAATTTATCTCTTTCGTTGTCAAATTAACTTTTTTGTTAACATTTTTTTTTGGTTAAACATTCATGAATTTTGTTGAAAATTCAACGTCTACTAAAAAGTTTTCTGTCATCCCTAAAATATTGTAAATCTTAATTTTTCTAGGAAAAATTATCTAGAAAAAAATCCTAGAAAAATTGATTTGTGTTGAAAGCGTATTCAGAAAATTGACCTGGCGTTCGATTCTCAACAGAGCGAAAGGAAAAGATCTTTTTTTTGAATAAATTTAATTCAAAAAATTGCAAATCTTCTAGAAGTGGAACTCATAACTTGGTAAATCTTATGAAGCACTTTTAGAAATAAATAAATAATTTTTACGCGCCTAAAAGATTTATAGTCCAAAATAGGAAAGCTGAAATTTTTCTTCCACACTGAAATTCAAAATTTTCTGAAACATTCCTTGTTTTAGAAATATTATGTGGGTCATGAATAACTTACGACTTTCATTAAAAAGTTTAACAACTATCACTCGAAAGTTATGAATAAAGTTTTTGTAAAAATTACGTTTGGATATATATTTCTAAAATACAAAAGCAACCAAAAAAAATAACGATAGTTCCTTTTTTTGAGAAATCCAACTAAGAAAAAAGTTAAATTCTGAATCGGTAACGGTAACTGGTTACTTTTTTGCATAAGGGGAAGTGAGGATAAATTATAAGGGAAGTACGGGAAATAGGAAGGGGTTGTAGGGAAAATTATGGATAATCAGGGAGATTTAGTCGGGAAAATTAGCGGTAATTATAGATAATCAGGGGGGGAGGGGTAGTACAGGAAGTAAGGGGACATATATGAGGAGTGGAAGTAGAGGGATTGAAGAAAGGGAAATGAGGGGAAATGAGAGAGGGCTAGCAGAGGAAATTAGGGTTACGACTTCCACGTGATCCCAGGGGAAGTAAACATAAATGAAAGGAGGGCAGTAGTTTAAATGACGGACTGGAAAGTGAAAGAAAATAAGGGGAGGGAAAAAGGAGAATTGAGGGGAAATGTGTGAAATAGGGAAATTTCAGAGAAATGATAGGATGGCCAGTAGAGGAAATTAGGGTAACGATGGGGGAGTAGGCGGAGCAAACGGAAATGAGCAGAGAAGTAGTTGCAATGACTAGTAAGTAAAAGGAAATAAGGAGAGAGAAATTAGGGGAATTGAATTAGGTAAGGTAGGAGGAGTGAAGGGAAAATGCAGAGGAAGTATGCAGAAATTAGGAAAGAGAAAATAAAAAAAAAAGAAGAAAGGAGAAATCAGGGGAAAGGTTTGAAATAGGGAAATCAAGCAGAAATGGAGGGTGAAAAATTAAGTGATGAGCGAGGAGGGAAATTAAAGTAGGGAAAGTAGGATAAGTGGTGGGGAATAAGAGATGAATATGCATGGGAAATGAGGAGATGTAAATGATGGAAAATGGGGAAGAAGTAGTAAAGGAAATCAGGGCCAATGAGGGACAGTAGACAAAGGAAAGAGAAATGAGAAGAGAGGAAGTAGTTGCAATGATGGTGAGAAAGTGAGAAAATGAGAAAATGAGGGGTTGAGTAGCAGAAGAAATAAGAGGAACTAAGGGAGGATTAGAGGACGAGAGGGAGAAGGGGGAGTGATGGAGTAGGGGTAGCGGGGAGAATGAGGGGTGGGGAAGAAAGGAAGGGGAATATGTGGTAAGGAAGTGAGAGCATATAAGGGTGTGGGAAGTGAGGAGAAATTATGGAGATATAAGGAATGTAGGGGAAATAATTAGAAATGATGATGAGTAAGGGATGGGATGTAATGGCTAATAAATGGATATAGCGGAAGGACAGTGTTAGCTGGGGAAGAGAGGAGAGGAGAAAGTAGAGGAGGAAGAAGTTAGAGAAGGGCTGAAGCGATTGGAGAAGTAAGGCGAGGGAAAGTAGGGGAATGTAAGGAGAGTGAGGGTATGTAGGGAGAATAGGGGAGGGAAAGTATGGGAGGGGGGAGGTTTTCACGACTTCTGTAATTATCTTCTTAATACGCTACGGAAACCTTTTTTCTTACTAATTTCTTTATCTTTTTTTTTGCGCTCTGATCTCTGTGAGTATGGTTTTTTTTAAACTTTTTCAATATACGACAGGAAACTAACGGATTGACAACTTTTATGGCATTAATATAAGATGCTCGGCACGCAGCTATGAGCATAAAAAAGTTTATAAAAAGGACTGCAAAGCGTCGGTTTTTATTATCTGAAGATTTATGAGCGATACAAACTTATTGCTTCATATCGAGAGTACGTAGTATGCATGTGAAAATAGCATTATCTTGCCTGGAATATATGAATCTCCTTCTTTCGTGTTATAAAAATAGTGTTCACAGGTTGGCGATTCCATGGACGATTTAAAACTTCCGGGTTTTCCTCGTCGAATATTTCTGGGTCACTAAATAATTTAATTTTTAACAAAATAGTTGGTTTTTCAAAATAGTAATTAAATTTTCAACAGAGGAGTTGTATTTTCAAGTAAATAGCTACATTTTTAACAGCATAGTTGAATTTCACACAAAACAATCAAAGTTTCAACAGAAAAGTTTAATTTTGAAAAAAATAGTTTGATTTTTAACAAAATAATTGAATGATCAACTAAATAATTTAATGGACAACAGAGTGATAGGTTAAAATTTTTTTGTGTTAAAAAAAGTTCAATTTTAAACAAAATAATTAAATTTTTGACAAAATAATTGAGTTTTTGAAAAATAATTAAAGTTTTAACTTAATGAGAAATCTTCAAAAACAAAAATGAAGTTTTATCAAAGAAGTTGAACTTTCAATCAAGTCTTTGGGTTTTTAATCCGAAAGAAATAATTTCCAACAAAAAATACAATAGATAGTATTCCAACCAAAAAATACTTCAATTTAAAAAAAAAAACAGCTGAATGAAATAAAAGAATGCATTTCCCTCAATATAGTTAAATCATCAACTAGAACATAATTATTTTCAACCAAATAGTTCAATTTAATAACTTTGACTATTTTAAAATCAATAAAAAAAATTTTATTACTACAGTTTCGATAGTTCGATAATTTTTCATCGTTATCAAGAAATTCATAAAGCTTTGGAAAATAAATTATTCGCACAAAACCTACCAAGCGCTTATTTTGATGAAAAAATAATAATATATATGGAAAATCAAAAATTAAGATATTTACAAAAAAAGTTCAGCTTCAAATACTGAGTATCTTCGAAGAAGCCTTGGAAATGAAAATGATCCGAAATGAGTTATTCAAAACTGCAGAATGTTAATCATGAAAATTATATAAATTGGAAATTTCAAACTCGAAACTTAAGAAAAAAAATTAAATTAACAAACTCTCCGTTTCATCCTGAGAAAAAAAAGTTTTCTCTCTGAAAACTCAATAAAAATGTTAACAATAAAGAGTGTGCCTCTTCCAATTAAGGAAGAAATAAAAAAAAATTCCCTTTTTTTATATTAAAAAAAAATGCGGGAATTACAGCATTTTTTCCTTCTTCAACAAACTAAAAATGTTAAAAATACAAAATGTCCCTATTCCAATTCAGAAATGGATTGTTAAAAAAACTTCCTTTTTCCGAATCAGAAATAAATCCAATTCAACTATTTCCTCCCTTCCTATTGAATTAAAAAAAAATGTTGAAAATGAAAAATGAAGAATAAAGAATGCGCCCAGTTTCAAATCAATCAAAATAGTAAATTCAAATGTTTAAAATAAAAAAAAAACCCCCTTCTCCGGAACTAAAAAAAATTAAAACTCAAACTTTCCTCCCTTCCAAATCAATAAAAATGTTAACAAATAAAAAAATTTTCTCTTTGCATCTGGAAAAAAAGTAAACTTTTCAAACATGAAAGAATTTGAGATCAAACTCATTAGAAATTGCATAATTTTATGTGATATTGAATTGAGAATTCAGAAGGTTTTTCTCATAAAAACTTAAAAAATTAGAATATTAACAGAGTCACAAATAAAAAAAACAGATGGTATTTGATGAATAATTTGAATAAATTAGAAATTTTTCACTTCAATTGTAAATACATAAAAGTGAGGGCAGTTTTGATGTTCGCGCGCGAATCATAATTGCTATTATTTATAATAATTAAAAAAAATATTGAACAAACGATATTCCATCATATTTTATTCATTAAATCAGTTTACATTGTTTCTCAAATTATTCAAATTTTCTTATTGAATTATTTATTGTTTTAAGATTTGAAAATAAAAATCTAGGGTGGTGAACGCGCGGTTGGCGCGCGCGTATTTGCTGCTAATTATTTAATAATTCAAAATGTTTTTAAAGATGCGAACCTTCCAGAATTAAAATTTTTAAATTCATACGCAAAAAGTAATATGTTGTAAAATGTTGTTAATTGGAACCTCAGTTGATTCTAAACATCATTCTATAAATTTCTTTTTTGTGTGATATTTCATCATAATAATAACAAAGTTATTTTAGCATAAATTTTCCAAATTAATTACTTATGAATCGAAACAGATTTTCTGGTTATAGATTCGTAAAATCAATCAAAACGAAAATCTGGTACGAATTTTCCACTCGGGTGTTAATTTTCGTTTTATCAGCGTGCATGCCTGCCAGATTATGCTATCGTACCCGTACGTGTTTAAAGCTCTATTAATGGCACTTCATGCCAATAAATTTCCACGCCCAAAGACCTAGCTTTATTCAATTTGAGAATCAAAGATATTTATTTCAAATTAATTGAAATAAAGACATATTTTATAGTAAGACATATTTTATAGTAAATAAATATTATAAAATGAAAATATCAATTGTTTGATAGATAATTAATTATTAGCTTTGGAAAATTTAAGTGATCCATGTTACTGAAGTTCGCAGCGTGTATCCCAATGTAATTATTGGAAGACTTCGTTTTATATCCCACGCACTCTCAAATGTGCACGAAAATTCTGAAAAATTCTAACTTTTCTTTAAACATTCGGTTCTCAAATTTTAATTCACTAACTACTTGCACTCTATTTCGGACAGTACCAGAAAATGTTCCATCGCAATATCCTCATCAGAAGAATTCAATTTGTCAGCCCACGCACTATAAAATGTAAATCCAAAAAAATTGATAAAACTATATTTTCCCCCCGAACTTCCAGTTCCTCATTTTTTTTAAATAAATGACTTTGACTTGATGTTGGAGAATAACAGAAAAAGATTTAGCTCAATCTCATCATCGGAAGACTGCGATTTGTCCGCCCACGCCCTCTAAAACATAGATACAGAAAGATGAAAAAAATATAAGTTTCCTCTAAACGTGCGTTTCTCGGAAATTTTTCCACTTAATACTTGTATTTTGTTTCAGGAAATAGCAACAAAAGATTCAGCTCAATATTCTTTTCGGAAGACTGTGATTTGTCCACCCCACGCACTCTAAAATGTATCTTAAAAAAATTTGAAAGAATTCTGAATTTCTTCTAAACGTCCCGTTTTCCGATTGTCGTTCACCTTCTATTTATATTTTATCTTAGGCACCAGCAAAAGAAGATTTAGCTCAATTTTTGATTTGTCCGCCCACGCCCTCTAAAATATAGATTAAAAAAATATGCAACAATTATAACTTTCCCATAAACGTGCGTTTCTCGAATATTTGTTCACTTAATACTTGTATTTTGTCTCACGAAATAGCAACAAAAGATTGAGCTAAATATTCTTTTCGGAAGACCGCGATTTGTCTGCCCACGCACTCTAAAATGTAGATTCAAAAAATTTGAAAAAATTCTAAATTTCCTCTAAACGTCCAGTTCCTAATTCTTTTTAAATAAAGTACTCGCACTCATTTCGGACAATACTAGAAATTTTTTCCCGAATATCCTCATCGGAAGACTGCGATTTGTCCACCCACGCACTCTAAAATTTACATTTAAAAAATTGGAAACAATTCTGAATTTACTCTAAACGACCGGTTTTCAGATTTTCGTTGACCTTATATTTGAACTTCATCTCAGGCAACAGCAAACAAACATTTGGCTCAATATTATCATCAGAAGACTACGATTTGTCTGCCCACGCACTCTGGAATGTAATTTTGAAAAATTTGATAAAATAATAGCTTTCCTCTAAACGTGCGTTTTTCTGATTTTTTTCACTTGGTACTTATATTTTGTCTCAGGAAATAGCAACAAAAGATTCAGCTCAATATCATTATTGAAAGACTGCGATTTGTCTGCCCACGCACTCTAAAATGTAGATTCAAAAAATCTGCAAAAATTCTAAATTTCCTCTAAACGTCCAGTTCCTAATGTTTTTAAAATAAATCACTCGTAATCATGTCGAACAATACCAGAAAAATTTTTATCCGAACATGCTCATAGGAAGACTGCGATTTGTCTACCCACGCACTCTAAAATGTATATTAAAAAAATTTGAAAGAATTCTGAATTTCTTCTAAACGTCCGGTTTTAGGATTTTCGTTCACCTCATATTTGAATTTTATCTCAGGCACCAGCAAAAAAAGATTTATCTCAATATCATTATCGGGAAACCGCGATTTGTCTGCCCACGCACTCTCAAATGGAAATTCAAAATATTTGCTGAAATTACAGCTTTCCTCTAAACGTCTCATTCTTCTTTTTCAAAATGAATGACTTGAACTCAAAGTTGAACAATACCATAAGAATATTCAGCTCAATATCATTGTCGGAAGACTGCGATTTGTCCGCCCACGCCCTCTAAAATATGGATTAAAAAAATATTTAAAAATTATAACTTTCCTCTAAACGTCCAATTCCTATTTTTTGCAAATAAATGACTTGTACTCAATGTTGGATAATAACAGAAAAAGATTGAGTTCAATATTTTTATTAGAAGACTGCGATTTGTCCGCCCACGCACTCTGAAATGTATATTCAAAAAATTTAATGAGATTATAGCTTCCCTCTAAATGTCCAGCTCCTAATTTTTTGAATAAATGACTTGTACTTGAAATTGGATAATAACAGAAACAGCTTGAGCTCAATATCATTATCAGAAGACTGCGATTTCTCGGCCCACGCCCTCTAAAATATAGATTCAAACAATTTGAAAAAATTATAACTTCCTTCTAAGCGTCCAATTCCTAATTTTTTTAATGAATGACTTTCACTCGATTTTGGACAATAACAGAAAAATATTTAGCTCAATATCATTATCAAAAGACTGCGATTTCTCAGCCCACGCCCTCTAAAATATAGATTAAAAAGAAATATGAAAAATTAAAACTTTCCTCTGAACGTCCACTTCTCAATCTTTGCGAATAAATGACTTGTACTCGATGTTGCATAATAAAAGAAAGAGCTTGAGCTCAATATCATTATCAGAAGATTGTGATTTCTTTGCCCACGCCCTCTAAAATATAGATTCAAAGAATTTCAAAAAATTATAGCTTCCCTCTAAACTTCCAGTTCCTAACTTTTTAAAATAAATTACTTTTACTCGATGTTCGACAATAACAGAAGAATATGGTATTTAGCTCAATATCATCATCGAAAGACTGCAATTTGTCTGCCCACGCCCTCTGAAATATAGATTTGAAAAATATGAAAAAATTATAACTTTCCTCTAAACGTCCAATTCTCATTTTTTGAAAATAACTTACTTGTACTTGATGTTGGGAAATAAAATAAAAAGATTTAGCTCAATATCATTATCTAAAGACTACGATTTGTCCGCCCACGCACTCTCAAATGTAAATTCAAGAAATTAAATAAAATTATAGCTTTCCTTTAAACGTCTAGTTCCTAATTTTTTTTAATAAATGACTTTCACTAGATTTTGGACAATAACAGAAAAATATTTAGCTCAATATCAGTATTAAGAGACTGCGATTTCTCAGCCCACGCCCTCTAAAATATAGATTGAAAAAATATGAGAAAATTATAACTTTCCTCTAAACGTCCAATTCTTATTCTTTGCGAATAAATGACTTGTACTCGATGTTGGACAATAACAGAAAAATATTTAGCTTAATATCATTATCGGAAGACTGTGATTTGTCAGCCCACGCCCTCTAAAATGTACATTTAAGAAATTTGGAAAATTATGACTTTCCTCTGAACGTCCAATTCTTATTTTTTTGCAAATAAATGACTTGAACTCGATGTTGGATAATAACAGAAAAAGATTGAGCTCAATATCATATTAGAAGACTGCGATTTGTTCGCCCACGCCCTCTGAAATGTATATTCAAAAAATTTCAGAACATTATAGCTTCCCTCTAAATTCTAAATTCCTAATTTTTTAAATAAATGACTTGTACTTGATGTTGGACAATAACAGAAAAAGCTTCAGATCAATATCATTATCAAAAGACTGCGATTTGTCCGCCCACGCCCTTTAAAATATAGATTCAAAAAATATGAAAAATGAAAACTTTCCTCTGAACGTCCACTTCTTAGTTTTTTCAGGAAAATTACTTATGCTGGATGCTGGACAAAAACAGAAGAAGATTTAGCTCAATATATCAGAAGACTGCGATTTGTCCGCATACGCCCTCTAAAATATAGATTGAAAAAATTTGAAAGAATTGTAAATTTCCTCTAAACGTCCGGTTCTCAGATTTTTGTTTACCTTATATTTAAATTTTGTTTCAGGCACAAGCAAAAAGAGATTTAGTTCAATATCATTATCGGAAGACTACGATTTGTCCGCCCACGCACTGTTAAATTCAAATTCAAAAAATTTTATGAAATTATAACTTTCCTCAGAACGTCCAATCCTTAATTTTTTTTCGAATAAATGACTTATACTCGATGTTGGACAATAACATACAAAGATTTAGCTCAGTATCCTTATCGGAAGTCTGCGATTTGTCCGCCCACGCCCTCTGAAATGTACGAAAAAGTGCGTGGGTGGATAAAACACAATCTTCCGATAAGGAAATTAGGATGAAACTTCTTGTTTGTGTTATTTAACATCGAGTAGAAGTTATTAATGGACGCAAGTTCAATTACCGGACGTTTAGAAGAAAGTTATAATTTTTCGGAATGTTCGTTCAGAGTGCGTGGGTAGATAAAACGCAATTTTCTGAATATCAAATACAGCTTATCACATCAAAAGAATAAGTATGAAGTTATAATGAATTATTGCAATTTGAATAACATAATTTTCACGAGAATTGAGCAAAAAAAAATTTATTTGAATAATTCTTAAAAAGTTTTTATTTTCGTTTATAATTGTTCTGAACCTCAATGATATCTGATACCATACAATATTGTGTTTTGATAAATTTTATCACTTAAATAACACATTGATGCACACTGTATATTTTGATGAACACGATACATAAATATCTCATTCAGAACACGAAACATTGTATTATCAATAATAAGGGCTTAATAATAGTGGTAAATCAATGAGATTTTATCAAACGTATTAATGCGGCACTAGGTTTAGGTTGACAAATTGGATCTAAATTAAATTCCATTATTAAACGGGATTATTTAATTAGGGAAATCAGAATAGTCGTTATTCATTGTAAGGTATTATCTTTGTCATTATACATATATTAACCTTAAGGTGTGGTCGTGCGGTCACATAGACCGCACCATGCTTCTGAAATGTGGGTCCCTCCCCCGCTGATGTAAAAGATTAATACTCATAAAATTTTATGA
>CAKNXH010000316.1:4445-31745 GCA_932178445.1 Andricus quercusramuli | reverse complement strand
TTGCATAGAGAATGCATCCTTTAAGATTAAAATTTCATCTCTCTTTTGAAAAATTTGTCTTTTTGTCTTATAAATTCAACTGTTTGGCTAAAAATGTGTCTGTTTTTGGTCAAATTTTATTCCTTTTTGTTTACGAACTCCACCATTTAGTTAGAAATGAATTTTTTAGTTCAAAAATTCAAATATTCGCTAAAAAATTTAACTTTCTTGTTAAAAATTTGTCCCATTCGGTTGGAGGTCAACTACCATCAACTAATTTGTTGTAAATGCATCTTTGTATTTTTAAAATTGAACTATGTGGTCAAAAGTTCAACTATTATGTTGAAAATATAATTATTTTGTTGAAAAATCAATTATTTTGTTGAAAATTCAACTATTTTTTTTCAAATTCATCTTTTTTTCCTTAAGAATTCTACAGCTGTGTTGAAAATTTATCTTGTCGGATAGGAAATTCCTCCTTTTGGATCGAAATTTATATTTTTTGTAGAAAATTCAACTGTCTTCTAAAAAATTCCTCTTGTTGCCTCAAGATTCAACTATTTAGTTAAAAATACAACTATTTTGTTGAAGATTTGTCCAGTTTGCTTGAAAGTTCAACTTTTTTGTTGATAAAAATTTAATTATTTTGTTGGAAATTCGAATGGTTTGTTTAAAGTTTTTTTTGTTGTCAAGAATTCAACGAAATTCGAACTATTTTGTTGAAAATTCAATCATTTTGTTGAAATTTCAACTATTTTGTTTCAAGATTTCTGTTTGGCGAGAATTCAACTGCTGTGTTCAAAATGCGTCTTTTCGGATAGAAAAATTCTTCTTCTGGATTGAAAATTCATCTTTATTTGGTAGGAAAGTTCTTGGTTGAAAATTCATCTTTCTTCGTTAAAAATTCAACTGTCTTCTAAAATTTCCCCTTTTTGAATTGAAAATTTAACTATTTGGTTGAAAATTCAATTGGATGTGATTGAAGTTCAATCGTTTTTGTTTGAAATTTTGAAAATTTGGTTGAAAATTTATCTTTGTAGATTGAAAATTCAACTCTTTGGTCAAAAAGTCAACTATTTTGTTGAAACTTCGTCCCTTTTGTTAAGAAGATCGAGTGTTTAGTTGTAAATCTGTTTTACATGGTCCCAAAAAAAAACCCATAAGTGAAAAAGTGGGTTTTGCGAGTTTTTGGCGTTCATCAGGATTTCTTGCGGTTTTTTTAATACAAATGGTTTCTGATAGATAAAACACTACTTTCTTCTGATAACTAAATATTCACATAAATTTTTTAAACAATTTATTATCATTTTTAGCAATTTTATCTTAGAATGGAGATAGAAAGTTGCGGTTTTTTCAAAATTTTTTCACTTTTTGTGCAATTTCAAATTAGAGAGAAGTAATAGTTCATTAATGTTAACAAACATAGTTTTTTAAACAATTTATCATCATTGTTAATAATGTTATATTTGAATAATTCTAGGAATTGCGGTTTTTTTCTGAAATTTTCAATTTTTTGTTTACTTTTCACTTCGAGTAAGTCATTATTTGATTCACTTCAGCAAAAATAATTGATCAAGCAAATTATTATTGTCTATAGCTATCTTTTTCTATATTAATATTAGATAGTTGCATTTTTTGTTGTTCAATTTTTCAACTTTTATACATTCTTCCATTAGAGTGAAGTAATAATTAATTCAAGCTAACAAAAATGATTGTTTAAACAATTTATTATTATTGTTAATAACATTCTCTTTGCTTAATGGTAGAAAGCTGCGATTTTTTCTGAAATTTTGATATGTTTGTTTATTTTTCACTTGGAAGCCTTAGAGTAACCTAATGATTATTTGGGTTTAGCGAAAATAATTGTTTAAACAAATTATTATTGTTAGTAACTATCTTTATCTACATTAATGCCAGATAGTTGCGATTTTTTTCTGAATTTTTCAACTTTTTCCCACTTTCCGCCTAGTGAGGTAATAATCAATGCAAGTTGATGAAAATAGTTGTTTAAACAATTCGTTATTGTTTATAACTATTTTATTTCAGATATGTGCTAGAAAGTTGCGGTTTCTTCTGAAATGTTTAGCTTTGCTCTGCCTTTTTGGTTATGAACAAATGATAAATAAACATTACGGAGAAACATATTTTAAACAATCTCTTCTTTTTTATGAAAATATTTTGCTGAAGGGGGGCTGATATTAAAATATATTTAATTCCACATTTTTCTTCTACGCTTTGCAATAAACTTCTTATTATAATTTGGAACCAAATGCTTTTGAAAGCTTTTTTGTTTAAATTAATTTTTTCAAACATTGTGAAAAAAGCAAGAATGATTTACTTAAAAAAGTAAAATAATATTTAAAAAATGATTCTGGTTGAGCTTCACTTATTATTTGTTCATAACTAAAAAGTCAAAGCAAAAACTAAAGATCTCAGAAAAAAGCAGCCTTCTAGCATTACTTTAGGAAAATATAGTTATAAACAATAATCCATTGTGTAAACAAGCATGTTTGTTAACTTGCATTAATTATCATCTCACCACATAAAAAGTGGATAAAAAGTTTAAGAGTTCAGAAAAAACCGCAACTTTTTAACACTTATCTAAGAGAAGATAGTTATAAACAAATATAAATTGCTCAAACAGCTATATTTGTTAACTTGCATTGTTCATTACTTTACTTAGCAAAAAGCGGGTAAAAAGTTGAACATTTCAGAAGAAAACGCAACTATGTTGTTATAATAAAGAAGAAGATAGTTATAGATAATGATAATTTGTTTAAATGATTATTTTCGCTAAATTACATCAATTATTAACTCACCCTGTTTGAAAAGTAAAAAATAGTGGTAAATTTCAGAAAAAAACGCAACATTCCAGCACCATTCAAATTGAATTATATTAATAATGAAAAATTGTTTAAACAAATACTGTTGTCAACTTTAATCAATCATTTAACTCACTCCAAGTGAAAAGTGAAGAAAAAGTTGAAAATTACAGAAAAAACTGCAATTTTCGAGCATTATTCTAAGGGAATATTATTAAAATAATAATATATTGTTTAAACCATTTATACTCTTAAAAATTAATGATCTATCACTTCTCTAATCAAAAGTTTGACAAAAAGTGGACAATTTTGAAAAAAACCGCGACTTTCTATTTGAATTCTAATAGAATATTGCTAAAAATAATGGTAAATTGCTTAACAATTTTTTTTAAACATCTAATACTCAGTACGAATTAGTATTTTATGTATTAGAAACAATTTAGATTGAAAAACCGGAAAAAATCATAATTAGCGTCGAAAATTCGCAAAACCCATTTTCTCTCTTATGGGTTTATTAGGGAGCCTATAAAACAGCCTTATGGGGGTAATATTGAAAAAGTAATATTCCATTCGTATTCTATGACCAATCGTAAAGAAGAGTGTTGAATTTCAACTTGATTCAGCTAATATTGAGGATTCTGCATAAAATTTACAAAAAAATCTTTTTTTATCATGGGAAATACGTGTTAAACTTCACTGTGTTTACGCCACCTCTAAATATAATTCTTTTTTTAACGAAAAAGTAGGTTTATTCTTGTGTGGATTTGAACAAATTTACGGGAGTGGTTCATAAAAATGGAGAAAGAATTTTTTTTTACCACCCTCGTCCACAACACGAAAAAAATTTAGCCGTGAAAAAGTCACAAACTTGTAGCTAGATCTCGGATATGGAATGAGAAATGAAATATTCCATTCTTATTCCTATGAGAAATGTATAGATAAATTTCGAAGTTTTTTACGAATACTTTAAAATTTCTACGAAAAGTTCCTCAAAATTTCAGACTGAAATATAAAGAGAAAAAATTTTATTTATGCGATTTAATTTATATTAATTTATATTAATTCATAACTTCGCATCTGAGAAGATTCAAACCCTCAAAGGCTGCTGACTCACCAGTTTCTAAACATAAAGAAGGAGATGCGTGAACACGCGCAGCCATCAAGACCAATCAAAATAGGTATTACAAAACTTCTAGCCACTCATCCGACGAGCTCAGAGCACACATACGAGCGCGCACGCGCACCGTGCGTCTGGGGGAGCGTGTGTGCGGGACACGTACATGCGAACCTACTTTCCAGTTCTCAGATTTGTCGGGCATCAATATCCGATGAATTTTTCTCATACCCGAGACCTAGCTACTAGTTCGTGACTTTTTAATGGATAAATTTTTTCCGTGAAGGACTAGACCGTGCGTGCGATCTCGTTCTGAAGCAGGTGTGTGGACGAATCGTGGACTGCCCTCTATAACAGTTACGTAAAATTTACTAAAATTTTTTTAATACCTGCATGTTCCCGAGTGTGATCAGCCGGGCTGAGTGTTTCTCTCATTGAAAGTGACATCAGCAGCTCCTGATGCAATTTCTGTTTCCCAAAGGCGACTGCTCCACTCGTAACCATGATGCACTCTCTACCCTCATTTTGGCATTCGGCTACCTGTTCCACGATAGAAGCCAAACGACCTAAAGCGAGTCCGTGTTCGTCTTCTCTAGTGATCACAGCACTTCCCAATTTTACCACCAATCTGCGAGCGTATTTCAGTTGACTTCGCTCTGTAAAAGTCCTTTGACGTGGACGGTCTACAGTTTGATGTTCTCGTCGAAAGTCCAATCGATTACTCTGTAAACATATTGAATCATTTTTGTTTAATTTCTCTTCATCTATGACAAATAGCATTTAGGCTTCATCTGGTTAATTTAGTCTGAAATTTTCAGACAAGTCGGTTGAATATTGTGTACGAATTTTGCCCCGAAAGTATCGGACCTTCTGCTCTAACTTTGTAACTAGTTGTTCTATTGTCAAAAACAGGCATTCACTATGTAGGGTGGACCTCTATGAGGTTTTCTACCAAGTGACACGGACCTATGAATCTTTAGTCGAGAAGTGCAGCAAGTTTCATAATCGTCTAACCACGTACGCGTCGCATTTCAGGATGACGGAACGCATCGAACGGAACGATTTTCCGAAGAGTTGGGCCATTTATGGCCAAACCACCTAAAAATGTAGAGCGAGTGCGAAATTTAAGGGCAGATGACAATTCCGCCCCGGGTCAGTGATGCCACTGTTGGCGACTTTTACTACTGCGCTTGCGTTTGAGCCGTACACTGGTTGGCCGCTGTTGACGCGCAATTCAAAATTGGAATTACCAACAATTCTTGTAATTTAAATGAATAATTATTGAGGAATGCACAAGAATGTATACAAATTGTACAACTTCTGAATTTCTACTTCTACAATTAAATGTTTTGTAAAATTTAAGTTATTATTTGGAAGTCAAAGAAAATAAACTGTTATTCAAAAAATATATGTGTTGGGAATTTTTTTATGTCTAAAATCAGAAGTTATACAATTTATATACATTCTTGTGCATTTTTCAAAAATTATCTATTTAAATTACAAGAATTGTTTTTAATTCCAATTTTGAATTGCGCGCCAACTTCGGCCAACCAGTGCCCGGCCCGAACGCAAGCGCAGTAGCAAAAGGCGCCAACATTTGATTTATTTCTCAAACAATCGCATTTCTCAAAATGATCCTTGAATAATTTTGAACTCCCAGTCCAAAAGTGTGAATAGTGCCATTTCTAACTTAATTTAAAAACTCATTAACAAATATCATAAATTGTTTTCCTGCTTAACCAATTTGTTCGTGAAAGTTATTTAAAAATATTAATTTAACACATGCAAAGCAAAATATAAAGGACTTTCCTGGAATCAATCTCAAAAGTGTCTTTTTCAAGTCCAACTTTAGAAACTTTGAACAGGGACCAAAACAGAAAATTTCATTTAAGTGTGGAAAATTTTTTTTAAACTGAACTTGTCAAATTTTGAAAATAATCATCCTTCCCTTCAGAAGTGATATTTGATATTACCGGTTCCAGACGTTTTACTACTGGCACTTCTATTTTCTCTTTATTAACTTGAGCCTCAACCAAAACAGACTAATTTTCAAGAAAAAAAAGGAATTTTCGAAAAAAGAGTTCAATTTGTAACCAAGAAAGATTTTTCAGTCAACAAGGAAAAAAAATGTCAGCCAAAAATTTGAATTTGTAATTCAAAAATACGATTTTCCTGCAAAACAGTTTAGTTTTCAACCCAAAGATATGAATTTTCAACAAAAAAGTTTAATTTTCAACGCAAAAATATGAATTTTCTACCAAAATAATTGAATTTTCAACTTTAAAAGATAAATTATCAAGCAAAGATGTAATACTTACATTTGCAGTTCATAAATTTATTTTTAACTAAATAAAAACAAATTTTTTAAAGAACAGTAAAACTTTCAACCAAAGAAATGAATTTTTTACTAAATTAATGAGTTTTCAACCGAAAGAATGTATTTTTAGCAAACACAACAATTTTCTTAACCAACCAGTTGAATTTTCAATCAAAAAGATTAATTTTCAACCCAAAAATATCAATTTTTAACAAAATACGTGAATTTTTACAAAAATATAAAGTAAAGGAATTTTTAAACAAAGGAATTAATTTTGAATCAAACATTGAATAGTTGAATTTTCGGTAAAAAAAACCTAATTTTCATTTAAAACTGAAAAAATGTTTAGTCAATTATTCATTTGGAAGAAATTAAAGTAAGTTTAACATCATAAATATAAAGCTTATGATATATTCAGAAGTTTTGAAAAGATTCCAAAATAATTTGAAATTTGGAAAGATTTCAGAACATTTAAAACAAAACGTAAATTTTTGAAGATTCTGAACACAATATTCAGAAGCTTTCTAAGCACTTTAAAAGGTTCCAAAATAATAAAAAATTTTTACTAAATTTCCTGCGAAAAGTAAAAGTTATTTTTTTGGAGAACAATTAATTTTAAAAATATTTTCAAAAATTTGCAAAATTTTAAAAATGGATTCTGGAAGTTTTTGAAGCAAGTTTTTTAATTTAGTCGGATTTTAGCAAAATTATAGGAAAAATTCGAGTTCCAAGATAAGAACAAAATTTGTATAAAATTATTGAAAAATTTTTTAATGATTTTTTTTTAATTTTGAGAAAATATTTAAACAGATTTCAGAACAAATTTTGACGTGTGAATGAATCCAACTCTTTTTTTGCAAATTTCTTTTTTTTTGGTTTGAAAATGATTCTGTTTTGGTTGAGGCTTAAATCAATCGAGAGAAAACAGAAATGCCAGTAGTAAAACGTCTGGAATCGGTAATACCAAACATATTTTTTTCGAAAGGAATTTTAATTATTTTCAAAATTTGCCGAATTCAGTTCAAAAATTTTTTTCAACACTTTAGCAAATGCAGTTTTCTGTTTTGGTTGAAAATTCCGATATCTTGACAGAAAATGTACTTCTTATTCAAAACTTATATTTTGTTGTTGAAAAGGTATGCTCAATTTTTTTTTTTAATTCAACTTTTTTTTTTAACTTATCTCTTACCAGCCACTTTTTTTCTTGAGGATTTGACTATTCTGTTTGAAAATTTGGATAGAAACACTTTGTTAAGAAACAATTTTTTGTTGGAAATTTATATTTTTATTTGTAAATTCATATCTTTAGTTCAATGTTTAACTATATTGTTGAAAACAGACCTATTTAATTAAAAATTCATTTGCGTGGGTAAAACTCGAACGACTTTATTCAAACTTTTTTCTTAATGAAGGTTTACTGTTTGGTTGAAAATGTAACTATTTTGTTGAAAAATAATTTTTCATCTTACATTTATTATATCTGTTATATAACTTTTACATATATGTTGAATAGCAGTTATGTAACCAGTAATAAGTTCAATATTACTGAATACAAAAATATTATTTTTGTTACTTACATAATTTCATAGTTAATTTTTAACAAATAGTATGTGTTTGCTCTAGGAAAACTTGGAATTATTCGTAAAAGTGAGATGTAATTTTGTTTTTAGAATTTCTCTATACGTAACAAGTGTAATTAATCGAAATTCGATTAAGATTACTCCCTGGGGAATGGCAGCTCGATAAATCGAAATCAAGTGCTGTACTGAGTTGAGTACACTTGCTATGCTTTACAACCCCTCGATGCTGAAGTGATTAATGATCACAACAATTTTTCATTCGCTGGCAAAGTGCGAACTACAGCTTTAATCAGCTGAATTTTTCAAATATGTTTTTGAGATGATTCGTTTTCTTCAGAAAAATCCTGAAAATAAGAAAATTTCCAAATGAAAGAACAAAGCAATTTTTCTTATAATGGCAATCTCCATAAAAAATACTCTTTTCAGGGAATTTGAATGAAACTTTTGCAGAAGCTTAAAAAAATTCAATTCAATAGAGTTTTAGATTCAAAAACCAAATTAAAATTTGAAAATGTCGGCAAAAATTCTATTATTTATTTTTTCCTGCTTTATTTTAACTGCTGCTGAATGATTTTTTCCTACTTCAAATGTAATTTGAAGATATTCCAAAGGATTTTAAATATTTGAGAATATTAAAAAAAAAAGTCCAATGAATTTTCAAGAGTTTTAAAAAGTTTCAAGGGGTTTCAGAAGGGTTCAAGAATTTTCAATATCTTCGGGTATTCTAGAAGATTCCGAAAAATTGTCAAAAATTGTCATTGATTTCAACACATTTTTAGAAGATTAAAAATTTTCGAATAATTTGTAAGGATTTGAATGATTTGGAAGGATTTAGAAAAATGACATGAAGTTTTAAAGAATTTACTAGAATTTCAGAAGATATGGGACGATTTTATTGAATCTAGGGATTCCAAGAAATTTTATAAGATTTCTGATAATATCAATGACTTTAAGGGATTTTGAAGCTGTCACGTTATTTTGATAAATTTTTCAGGATTTCAGAAAATATCAGATTTCGTAGAATTTTGCGGTTTTTAAAGGATTTTGAATATTTTAGGATATTTTTAAAATTCCATTTTTAATTTATTTCAGTATTGTGATGGGATTTCGAAGGATTTGAAATATTTCAGAATATTTTAAAAGATTCCAATGTGAGTTCAAAAATAAAAGGATTTCAAAGCGTGTTCAAAGTTTTAACAAACCTTAAAAGATTCCAAAGATTTTGTTGGTGGTTTCAATAATTTGCAGGATTTTGAAAAGTTGAAAATATTTAGGGTATTTAAGAAGATTCCAAGGCATTTTTAAATGTTCGAAGGCTTTCCAAAGATTTCAATGATGTAGAAGGATCGAAAAAAAAAATCATGAAATTTTTAAATATTTTGAAAAATTCCTAGGGATTTTATGAGATTTCCCAGGATTTCAAGGATTTTAAGGAATTTCAAAAGCTCTCAAGGAATTTTAATCAATTTTCCAGGATATCAGGAAATATCAGATTTCATGGAATTTCACGGGCTTTCACAATATTTTGATAGATTTCAAAGTATTTATTTATAATAATTGAGGCAATTCGTAGGATTGAAATAATTTCAAATTTTTTAAGGAAATATTTTCAGAGTATTTTAAAATATTCGAAGAAATTTTCAAAAGTTTTACAAAATTTCAAAATATTTGAAAGGTTTAGAAAAGTGTTAGCAAATTTTAAAAGATTTCATGGAATTTCTATTTGATTTCAATAATTTATGGAGAAAATTTCAAAGGCTTTCCAATGATTCCAATGATCTAAAGGGATGAAAAAAATGATCATGTAGTTTTAAAATATTTTTAAAGATTCCAAGGAATTTCAGTCAACTTTCCAGGATATTGGAAATATCAGATTTCATAGAATTTCACAAGCTCACATAATATCTTAATGAATCCATTTATTCCCAAAAATTGAGGGATTTCGTAGTATTTACAATTTTTCAAATATTTCAAGGTTTTTAAGGTTTGAATTTACAAAGATTTTTTAGGTCTTCAGAAAATTAAAAAAAAACTCCCAAGGATTTACAAGAGCTTTAAAAAATTTGAAGGGATTCGATAAAATTTTGAAGGATTTTGAATCCTTCAGGGTATTTTGAATGATTCCAATACATTTTTATGTGCTTGAAAAAATATCAACGGATTTGAAAAGATTTGAAAATTTTTAGTAAATTTCAAAGGAATGCAAGAAATTTTTAATTAAGTTCAATGACTTGAAAAATTTTGAAGATTTTAAAATATTCGAGGGTATTTTAAAATATTCCAAGGTATTTTTAACAACAACAAAAAATCTCCACGGATATTATCAAATTGAAGGGATTGAACAAAAATGTTATACGGCTTTACAATATTTTTAAATATTCTGAGGAATTTTATAAGATTTCCGTGGATTTTAATAATTTTAAGGTACTATAAAAGCTCACAAGGTATTTTATTAAATTTACCAGAATTTGAAGGAATATCAGATTTCATAAAATTTCACGGGATTTTATAATATTTTCATGAATTTTGAAGAACTTATTTACAAAAAGTGCGGGAATTCGTAGAGTTCCAAAAATTTGGAAACGATTTTCAAAAATTGTTTGCAATTCAATTTAGTTTATCCTGAATTCTTTCAAATTCTTTGGAATTCTTCGGACTTTTCTTGATTTTTTCCAATTCAGTTGAATTCTTCAAAATTTACTTAATTATACTCGGTTAAATGGGGCTTTTTATTTTTTTCTGAATTTCGTTCAATTCATCTTCAATTCTTTTAAACTTATCTTGAATTATTATTAACATTTTATTAAATTCCTCTGAATTCAATGCATTTTTTCATATTTTCGAATCGTATTGAATTCACCATTAATTTTTATGAATTTCAATGAATTCTTCTCATTTTCATTAAATTCTTCTAAATTAATTCTATTTTCATGGAAATCAATAGATTTTTTTTTTTTAATTTCAAACATGTTTCCAATTCATTTGAATTATTTTAAATTTAAATTGATTTGTTGTCGGATGAATTCATTCCGATTTCGTAAGAATTAACCTGGGACGCTTATAAATTTCATCGTATTCTTTTCAATTCCTTTAAATTCAATTCAATGGAGTTTTACATTTTTTTTAAATTCATATTTAATTTTTTCAGTTACCTTGAATTCTTCGTTGCCATTCATCAAATTCCTACTAATCTACTAATTTGATTGAATTCTTCATATTTTTTGACTGTTTCCAATTCACTATGAATTTTTATAAATTTTAAAGAATTCTGCTCATTTTCCCTAAATTCTTCTAAATTCATTCAAATTTTGCTGAAATTATTTGAATTTTTTGGATTAAAATTTTTTTAATCCATCCGAATTCTTTTCAATTTCAATTGAATTTTTGTCATATAAATTTATCCTGCTTTCGTTAGAATTCACCTGGAACGCTTATGAATTTTATCGAATCCTTTTTAATTCTTTCAAATTCAATTCCATGGATTTATTTGATTTTTATTTGGTTTTTGGCATTATTTGGATTAAACAATTTTTATCAATCCATTTGAATTATTTTTAATTGAATTGCTTAGAAGTCTTGTAAGTCTATCCCGATTTTGTTGAAATTCACTTGGAATCCTTGTGAATTGAATCAAATCCTTTTCAATTCCCTCAAATTAAATCTAAAAACAGTCACACTAGTCGCTTTGTCAGAATAATAAATTAAAAATTTATAAATATAAATTCAAAATTGTGTTCTTACATTTATAAAAATTCTATATATAGAATCTCACAATAGAATTTTTGTTTCCAAATACTGATGGTCAGGAAAAAGTAACGGAATTTCGGAAATCAAATTTTGCGGCCACCCGGTGTCATACAATAATTAAATAAATAATTCGTACAAGAGTGATGATATTTTTACTTGAAAAGGGTGAAAAAAAAATCATTTCCTATTTCTACATGCATTCAGTGTCAGAAAAAAAATGTAATCAAATGAAGGGCTCAGCTCACATGGCATAGAAAATTGAGAAAATCCTGTCGCGGAATCTAGAAGCTGAGGTTTCGCTAGGAGATTTCCCCAGTGGTACTGTGCACTGCACGTATATCATGTGTGCGGAATTCTGAGGAAAATTGTTATTGACTAAGAAACCTAGCTTAGATTGAAGCTTTTTTCTATTAAGAATTAAGTTTTCTTAAGGAAATTTCTATTTAATTTTTTATTTCTCTTTTTTAATTATTTTTAGGCCTGCACTCGGACTTTTTCGAAAAAATGAAACTGAAGACGCTATTTTCAAATGAAAAAAAAAACAAATATTCAACAAAGAGACGTCTTTAAGGCAATGAAGAAGAAAAGTTTCAGTAAGAATGTTGAATTTTCGAGCCAAAACATGAGTTTTCAACAAAACAGTTGAATATTTAACCAAATAGTTCAATTTTCAACCAGAAAGATGAATTTTTAACCACAAACATTAATTTTTTACCCAAAATGATCAATTCTCAACAAAAAAGAAACACTGTTTACCAAATAGTTGAATTTAAACCCAAGAAGATTGATTTCAAAACAAAAAAGAAAAATTTTCAACAAAAGAGGGGAGAGTGGTCCTAAGTCGGCACTGTGGGTTAAGCCGGCACCCTCACGTTTCTCAGATGGTCTCTTCAGTTTTCGCTTAACAGGGTTAGCGAGGTACAAATTTTCCGTGTAAACGGAATTCCATTTTCTTCCATTATTGTGTAGCAGCAGAAAATATCTCGAAAAGTTCAATCGATCAGGGGCTTTCGCCTGATAAAGTCGATTTTTCATTCGGATTTGTTTAGTTTGCGTAATAGTATGAAAAGTGTAAACATTCATAGTGGTCCTGAGTCGGCACCAAACAGGCGGTCCTGAGTCGGCACCTTTGCTTTTGTTGTTATTTCTGTGTGATTTTATTTGGTTATGTTTCAATTCCATGTCACTCATCTCTTGTCTTTTTTTTTTTTAGTTTTTTTGTGTTTTTACTGAATTTTGCTTGTCTCTGGTTCTGTCCATTCTATATATAAAGTTTGACAATATCCTACATGTTTTTTCGTCGTAAATGGTTTAAATTGGTCCATTTCTTCCTCAAACTGACATAACTTGCCCTTTTTCTTGCATTCGAGTGGAAAAATTGTGTGCTGACTCAGGACCAGGGGGTGCCGGCTTAGGACCACCATTTTGAGAAATAGCAAAAATCGACTTCTTCACTTTGCGTTGTACCTGACCAGAGAAATCAAAGTGCTATTAAACCCTGTTTACCCTCTGTTTTCGACAAAAACTCTCACAGTGCCGAATTAGGACCACACTCTCACCTACATACAGTTTTCACCAGATATTTGAATTTTCAACCAAGAAAACTAAGTTTCTACCATAAATTGAAGAATGGGTGTGATTTAAGTCCAAATTTCATTTGATTAATTTTCAGCTTATATTTTTTTCGTTTGCAACATTTCCTCAGTCAAAAACAAATTTTCTACAAAATTCTTCAATTTTGTACCAAATACTTGAATTTTATACCGAATTGTTGAATGTTTAAGCCGAGAAGACGAATTATTCATAAAACACTTAAACTTTCAACCCGAGAATATGGATTAACAACAATAAAGTTTATTTATAAACGATCACTTAAATTCGTTTTTCCAAAAATTTAATTCTTTTATTTTTATTCTTATTTTTTACGATTGAAAGAAAATCTACTCGTTCATTCTGAAAATTATAAATATCGAATTTGCAGATCCTCTTTGAGTGAACATATTTTGTCTATTAATTTTTTTTCTTTTCTTGTGTCGTTTTTCAAAAAAATTAATTTTGTTATTTTTTTCAGGATTAAAACAAAAACCAGGCGTCCTAGCAGAAAATTACTTATGATAAATTTGAAACTCTTTTTTCGATGAGGAACTTCTGTTTATTCATTTTTTCATAGCCTTTGCCGTTTGTCCACAAAATTTTACTTTTTATTTTTGTTGATATTTTCCACGATTAAGACAAAAACTACTTATCCTATCAAAAAATTATGTGTAATAAATTTGTGGCTCTTTCCTGAGTCACAAATTTACAGATTCACAGATTCTGTCGTTTGTCCAAAAATTTGATTTAACTAACAATTATTGAATTATTGAACAAATATTAAATTAACTAACAAAGACGTGGCACAATAGGCATTATAGCTTGAGCGCCAGGGGAGCTCTTCATGGTCTTTTCAACAAAACAGCAAAAAATGGATTTTCTACCAAAAAAGACGAATTTTCAACAAAATAAGTGATTTCTAATAACAAAAAGGATGGATTTTGTACGAAAAAATGCGGATTTTCACCAACATTCATGAATTCTCTACCAGATGGTAAAGTTTTCTACAAAATTGTTGAATTTTTGAGCAAAAACTAGAAATTTTCTACAAAACAGTTCAATTTTCAATCCGGAAATGTGAAGTTTTGATAAAAAATTTAATTTTCGATCCAAGCAGGTTAATTTTCAACCAGACAGTTGCCAAAAAGACGAATTTTCAACAAAACAGTTGAAGATTTTACCAAGAAGCATAAATTTTGAAATAATGGTTGTTTTTTTAACAAAATGATTCAATTTTGGATTAAATAAGACAATTTCTACCCAAAAAATAGGAATTCTTAACTAGAAATTTAATAGTAGACTTTTTAAGCAAAAAGAATTTTTATTAAAAAATAGTTGGACTTACAAAATGCATGGTTTAAGGAATTATATTTATATTATTCATACTTTTTATTTATATTTATTCCTATTTATATTGATTTTATTTATATTTTATTTATATTATAATTGATAATATAATTCATATTATAATTATATTCAAGCAATCTTTATTATCTTTAGAGAATAACAGATATTTTTTAGATGGAAATATGAATTAAAAATTATTTTTATTAATTTTTTTTTTCTGAAAAAAGATCTTCTTTCGCTCCGCTGGGAATCGAACCACAGAACTTTCGATTGCTGGTCGGATGCTTTCCCATTAAGCTACTAGAGAGATCGAGAGAAGAAACTTTTTTTCAAAAAATAAACGCATTATTTCGCAAGGTGATACATATCAAATTTTTTAAGGAATCTATATTATCAGCAGATAATAACAAATATTTTAACGTCTTTTCAGACTAGATGGAAAAATGAATTGAAAATTATTTCAATTAATTTTTTTTTTTCTGAAAAAAGATCTCCTTTCGCTCAGCTGGGAATCGAAACTCAGAACTTCCGATTGCCGGACGGGTGCTTCCCCATTAGGCTACTAAAGAGAAAAAAAATTAATTAAAGTTAAATATATTTATTTCAAAAAAAAAATGCGAATGTTTCTCTATACGCTTGGTTCTTGGATTTTCTTCTACCAATTCTTATATTCAATCTTAGAAAACACCAGGAGAAGTTTTAATTCAATATTTAATTTCCATATCGAAAAACTGCAGGGTGTCCGAAAACTTCATTTTCAAAATTCTTTTATTTTTCCTTGTCTCATTTTTCATTTTCCTTGATCATCAATATTCAAATACCAGCATTTTACTCTTGAAAAACGTTTAAAATAAAATTATTTATAATAGGAATGAAACCGTAATTGAAATATAAAATAAAAATTTTCAAATTCATTTATTTTTTTCTGAACATAAGAATGTCATTTCTGCTATAAAATATGGCTTCTTAACAAAATACTTGAATTTTCAAAATAATTATTAAATTTTCAACGTAATAGTTGAATTATTGAATTATCTCAAAAGATAAATTCCCAACAAAAAGTGTCATAGTTTATATTTCAATCAAAAAAGATTAAATTTGTAAAAAAAAAAAGTATTTTAGAACCAAAAAGACGAATTTTCAACAAATAACGATTTTTTACTGAACAAAGAAAATTTCACCTAAATTGTTGAAAATTCAAGCCAAAAGACGAATTTTCTCTACAAAAATTGAATTTACAAACAAAAAATATGACTTCAGCAAAAAATTATTTTTCCACGAAAGTGATTCATTTTTACCCACAAAAAATGAATTTTAAACCAAGAAAAATTTGTTTTTCCTACCAGGAACGGAGAATTATTAACTATAGAAGATCAATTGTAAAAAAAATGGGAAAGTTACATTTTCATTACAAAAAAGTTAATTTTAAAGCAAAAAAAAAAAGACTTCCACTAAACAGTTCAATTTTTAACCGAAGACATAAGCAATTTTTAACAATGTAGTTCAACTTTCCCCCAAGTAGTTGAATTTTTAATTCAAAAAGTTTAATTTTCAACAAAATAATTAAACTTTAAACCAAAGAGATGAATTTTCAACTAAAAATATAACTCTTAAATAAAAAATGATTTCTTAATAAAGTAATTCAACCAAATCTTTCAAACAAAATAGTTAGATACTCAAGCAAAGAAGAATATTTTTTAACCAAAAAGTTGCATTTTCATTAAAAAAATTAATTTCTACCAAAGCGGATGAATTTATAAATCAAAAAGATAAATTTGAAAAACATGGTTGAATTTTCCCTCAAAAAAGAATGTTGTTGAATTCTCACGAGCAAAGTATGAATTTTTAACCAAGAAATAAGTTTCTACGAAAAAATTGAATTTTCAATCCAAAAAGACGAATTTTTACCCAAAAATGAAGAATTTTCAACAAAATTGTTGAATTCTCTATCCTACAGTTCTTCATTTGAAAAGAAAACAGATTTAAAAAAAAATAGTAAAATTTTCATCCAGAAAAGATTCCAATTGACTTTTCAAAATAAAAATATGATTTTTTTAACAAAAAACGAGTTTATACAAACAAAATTGAATTTTTCATCCCAAAAGACGAATTTTTCAACCATAAGGGATGAATTTTTGACGAAATAGTGGAATTCTTGAACAAAATAGTTGAATTTTCATCCAAGAAAGATGAAATTTGTACTACAAAGAAATACTAGAAAATAGTAGGATTTTCAAGAAAAGGTATGAATTTTTAACAAAATAGTTTTATTTTCAACCAAAATGTTGCATTTTTATCCAAGAAAGATGAAAGTGCTCTGAAAACGGATTAATTTTTAATTAAAAAAAAAAAACGAAAAACAAAAATATTTGAATATCCATCCAGAAAAGATTTAAGTTCTCTTTTCAATACAAAAATATTAAATTCAACCAAAAAGTATATTTTCTACCAAATAGTTGAATTTTGAACAAAACAATTAAATTCGAACGAAATAGTTGAATTTTCAATCTTGAAAGATAAACTCGCAACAGAAAAGTGTAATAGTTGATATTTCAACCAAGAAGGATCAAATTTCATTAAGAAAAATTAATTTAAAAATCAGGAAGACGAATTTTCAACAAATGAAGATTTTTCAGTAATGAAATAAAAAAAAGTTCACCTAAATTGTTGAACTCTAAAGCCAAGAGACGAATTTTCTGTACAAAAATTGAATTTCTAACCGGAAAAATAGGAATTATCAGCAAAAACATTAATTTTCAACAAAATAGTTAAATTTCCAACCAAAGAGATGAATTTTCAACTAAAAGTATAACTCTTAAAAAAAATGATTTCTCAACATTTCTTAACAACTTAAAAAAAATCCAACAGAATAGTTCAACTTTTACCCACGCAGTGGAATTTTCAATTCAAACAAAATAGTTTGAATAAGAAGTAAATTTTCCACGAAGACACTTGAATTTTTTACCCAAAAGGACGAACTTTCAATAATAACAGTTGAATTATCATACAAAAAAGATGACTCTTTGAAAAAATTATTCAATTTTTAATCAAACAGTTGCATTTTTATCTAAGAAAGATGTAATTTCTGCTAAAGCAGACGAATTTTGCAATTTCATTGAAAAAAGATGCAATATTTCTTCTAAAACAGATCAAAATGAGAATTGTAAACTATAAGTTAATTTTCTTTTAAATATTTGAATTCTTAACCAAAAAGTATGACTTTTCTACAAGATTGTTACATTCTCAACCAAGCAGTTGCATTTTTGTCCAAGAAAGTTGCAATATTTCTACTAAAAAAGATGAACTTCTAAATCAAAAAGACAAATTCTTAGAAAAAAAAAATTTTCATCCAATAACGATTTCAGTTGACTTATCAGCAACAGAATATGAATTTTAAACAAAAGGTCAATATCATACGAGAAGAGTTGAATTTTTAACCCAAAAAGATGAATTTTTAACAAAACAGTTTGATTTGCAAAAAAATGATGTCTTTTCGAAAAAATTGTTAAATTTTCAACCAAATAATGGAATTTATAACTAAAAGGATAATCTTCAGGAGAAAGTTCTTGCGAATTTGCAAAAATTACGTACATGAGTGAGGGACTATAGGAAAATTTTCAAAAATTGCAATTTTCATTCAGAGGCCCGTTTCTGGGATATTCTTTCATCAAGTATTACTTGTACTCCATATCGGAAAATACCAAAAAATAATTTTATCTAAATATCTTCAGGCACTATTCACACTTTCAGATTGCGTGGGTGGCTAAGAGATAGTCGTCCGATAGGGAAATTAATTTGACACTTTTTTTTTATTGCCGGACATCGAGAACAAGTACTTAGTGAAAGAAAATCCAAAAGCTGGGCGTTTGAATGAAAAAATTTTTTTTGTCAATTTTCCCAAGTGCATAGGTGGACAAGAGGCAGTTGTCCAATAAAGATGTTGAATTAAAACTTTTTTGATATTGTCTGACATCGAGTACGAGTAATATCCGTGAAAGATAATCCAAGAACCGTGAGTGGACAATAAACAGTTTTCCGATAAGGATATTGATTTCAAAAATTTTCTTGTATTGTCTGACATCAAGTACAAGTAATTGGTGAAAGAAAATCCGAGAACAAAAAGTTAAGACAAATGTTAGAATTTTTCCCAACAATAAATATATTCAACTTAATTAAAATAGTAATTACGATACCAGTTAAAACCATGCATCATGATTTTCTCTTCAACCAAACAATACGAAAATTAATTCACGTAATTTAATTTTTTTTCCGTTTTTTTGCTTATAAACTTCGCTCACTTCAATATTTTAAATAAAAGAAGCTAAATCGATGTTTACGCCCTCAATATCAATAAAATAGGAATCGGGAAGCGAAACGTGATCCATAACGCAATGGACAGGAGCGGAACATTTGATTGACTTGTTTTATCTGCTCGATGATGACCAGACTCTAGAGGGTCATAGTGAGCAGGAAAATGGACCGCACATGAATTGTTCACGATAAACAACGCGCTAATCAATCATACAGTGTTAGTAATCTATCAGATGAATGTGGGAGGAACCGCCACGATACTTCCGGAAAATTCTGTTAATTGTAACGGCGATTGACATCGCAGCTCAGCCACAATCGTTAAGGGAACAACGAGCTTCGCTTAATTTGATCATGCCCACTGACAGGTTAATAATTCCTCACATAAACTGTCACGCTGCTGATAAAAGAATCAGAAATGCGTGAAGTGAGCAATTTTTAATTTTATATAGAATATATGCTTCAGAAATTCCCAGGAAAATCAACCAAATGAGAAACCTACTTTCTATGTAACAAAGTGTCATTCACTCCAGAGTTCTCATTAATTTTATCTCTTCAGCCTTTTTCTTCACTTTTCTCGTACCTTTTTTTTAATGAATTCAAGGAGAGAGCCTACTCTTCTTCTTCATTCATTATGAGTCCCCTAAGGGTTCATATGTCATCTATTTTATATGGTCTTATTCTTACTACTCACAACTATTCATATTTCTCATATCTGGACCCTCACAGCGTATCTATGTATACTGTTACATAAATATTACTTACAAATCTCCTGTACCTCAATCTTGCTATTTTTCAGACTCACTCTTTTATTATCTCTAATATACTCCTCTAACCCCTTCCAATTATATCATCCACTCCTCATCTGATCCATCCTTCCCTAAAACCTTTACTACAATCACTTACAAGCTTCCTGTATCTTCCATACCTCTCCTACATCCTTTCCATACCTCTCCTACACCCTTTCCATACCTGCTCTCATGTTTCCTATTCTCATTCATAGATTCTTCTTTCTGTTCTCTTTTTTTCCCCAATACATGCCTTCTCTTACCTGGTTTCGCAATCTGAACCTTGCTATTCTGGTCTATCTTATCTCTCTTCCCACCCCTTTTATAAATACTTTGGTACTCCTTCCCTTTTTATCATGTTATGACATTCATTATATTTTAATTCATCAATCATCATCAATCTCTCTATTAATTCTTTTTCCCTACCTCTTTTCTTCAATTCTTCATGGTTTGCTCCAGTCCTCTCTCCCAAATCTCTAGCACCAAAGAACTCCCCTCTTTCTTCTTCCCATATTCTTAATTCTATCGCCCTCCCTCTCCTCTCCTCCCATCTCCTTTGAACACTTTCCCTTCCCCACCATTAGCTTCTTCTTAAACTTCCATGTCCTCTTTCCACCTTATATACCTTTCTTGTAACGTCTCAATCTTTTCTCTTTCCTTCCAACCCCATATCTCTGCTCCATATCCTAATACTGACCGTATCATCGTATCAAATAACCACATTCTCCTCCTCAAAGAACATTCTTTCTATACTCCATATACCCTATACCCCTGCCGCTTTTTCATCCTTTCTGTTGTATGAACTATATGATCACCATTTGTTTGCAATGTATATCCCAAATACTTACACTCCTTCACTTCTTCTAACTTTACTCCCTTCCATCTCGCAGTTGACCTAGTTCATTCTTTTTTCTTCCTCCTTTTCAAAACCTCATTATCTTGGTCTTGTCTATATTTAATCAATTATTTAGTCTATATTTAAATTCAACGTTTCCCCATATAAGTATTTCTCTAATCCTCTCATCAACCCCTCCATCCCTTCTTCATCCTCTGCGATTGACACTACATCATGGTCTGCCAGTATATACATCTTTCATTTTTCCATCATAACTCCCCATCCTTCTCTCTTGATTTCTTCTTCTAAGTCTGAGATTCATATATTTACTGAATGAAGCGGGCTCTCCTTTTTCACCAAGACTTATTCTATCATGACACCCTTTTAATTCCTTTGTTTACCAGATAATTCAGAACATGTATGTTGTCCTTCACTCCTTTTCCTTTCCTAAACCATGTCTAATCATGTGGCTCTTTTTTTTTCCAACTTCTTTCTTCAAACTCTCCAATACAACAATTAGATATATTTTATACAACGTATTGGCGTCACTTCTTGATAATATTTAACCTCCTCCCCTTAGACTTTCTTTACTGTCTTTTTTTTCTTCACTATTCCCCCTCTTTTCATAACTGTGACCACCCCTTTTCTCTCCATACTCTATTGTAAAGCCCATTCCTATAGTTCTTTCTCCTTATATTTCCGGACTTTCTTTGGAATCTCATTTATACCAAGTGCCTTTCCATCTTTTACCATTCGTAACACCTTGACTATTTCTTCCCTCGTTATTTCCACTTCCTCGTCTCTTTCCTTACCATCTTTTCCTTTCCTTTTTACCCCTCCTAACAAATCTATGAAATCTTTTTCCATTTGTTTTTCCATGTTTTTTCAATGTTTTGATTCATTCTTTTCCTTCCTTTTCGCTATTTACTACCCTCCAAACCTCTTTTCCATCCTAACCTTCTCCGCCTCTTCTTCCAACCTTTTATTTTTCTTCTCTTTCTTTTGATCGTACAACTCAGAGTACTCCTTTTTTTCTATATTCTTCTCCACTACTGTAAATTTGTTCAGCTTGAAAGGTTACTAAATTTAAAATTTTTGGATTTAGCGAATATATTATTATTTATATATTATTAAATTATAATAAAACATACATTACAATGTATGTATGTAAGTATGTATACCATTAAGGTAGTGTTTCTAGGTGGATAGTTTCTTGTAGTAAATTACTACAAGTGTGGGCTCACCACACCCACGACACGCCAACAGCACGCAGTTAGTAGTATTCCCGAACGGTCACCCATCCAAGTACTAACCGCCCCCAACACTGCTTAACTTCAGTGATCTAACGAGAACTGTTTTTTTCAGAGTGCTATGGCCGTTATAACTGACAATAATTATCAATTATTTATAATTCATTATATTATATATATTTATTAATATTTATTAATAATAATAATGATTTATTTCCAAATATTCAATAAATTATCCAGGTTTGCTGGATAATTTTATATGATCGTTGTGTTGTTTAGCCGCAAAGAAATGTGATGAACAAATTCTTAAAAATTCAAAATTTGCAATCAATAATAATTTTAATGTCACTATTTAAATAAAAATAACTTTGTCGTTTCAAGTAAAAAATGTTTTTAATTTGAACATTAAAAATGTTATTATTTTTATTAGTATAATAATTAATGAAATAATAAAAAAACTATTAGTAATAATAATTCTACTGCATTGATATTATTATCATTCGTTTCCAAAGTATTCCTAACATTCAATTAGGAATATTATTTCAAAATAATTAAACATTAATTACATTAGTTACTTAACAGTTATATTAAATAATAGTGGAACAGTTCATTATGGGAAAAATTAATATCAATCAAATTATGATAATAATTAATAATAAATATTATTTTTATTGAATTCAACAGTGTTCCTGAAATACAGGACAGAATATGATTCACAAATTTTTTCCTTCACAGTTTAGCCGCGCTTAAAATCTTTCAAACCTTTTAGCATTTTTTAAAATGCCTCGAAATACTTTGAAAAGCTTCCGAATTTTTCGAAATCTGTCATTATCAATTACGAATTTTTGAAAGCCAGTGAAATCCCATACATTTTTTTACATCATATTTGAAATTCCTAATAATTTTTTTTAATTGTTGAAATTACTTGAAATCCTTAGAGTTTCACTGAAATCCTTTAAACTAATTTTCTCTTCTTAGAGGCTTGAAGTCTTCTGATAAGAGCTGAAATCTGTAAAAATTTTGTGAAATTCCGGCGAAGCCCTTTTATAGGCCATGAAATTTCAAAAGATTCTTGGAAAATTCTTGGAATATTGTTAAATACTTGGAAAATCCCTAAAATATTGAAAAATGCTTTGAGCTCTCTAGAAGTCTTCTGAAATCCCTTGAAGTATTTCGAAACCCCTTAAAACCTTCAAAAGCTTTGTAAAATAGTTTTAAACCCATCAAAAAACTTTTACAAAAACGAAAAAAAATGTATTATAAACCCGGTCAAGTTTTTTAAAATGATTTGAAATTCGATTTGAAATCTTCCTGAATCACTTGAAATCCTCAAAAATTCTGTGAAATCTTTTGAAGTTACTTGCAATCCTTTTCGAAGTGAATTCTTCTGAAATCTTTTGAAATAATTCAAAAATTCTTAAAATCTTTGAAAATACTTTGGGGGTGTCTGTAAATCTCTTAAAATCCCTAGAATATTTTTAATCAACTTGAAACCATTAGAAGTTTTGTAATATCCCGTAAAATATTTTGAAATATATAAAAAACTTTTATGAAACAAAAAAAAAAACTCATGAATCCGTTCAGGTCTTCTAAAAAGAGTTGAAATCCTTGAAAATCCTGTAAGATCCTTCAAAATCCTTTCATAGGTTATAAAATTTCAAAATATTTTTAGAAATCCCTTTAAATTTCCTTGGTTAACTTGAAATCCTTAAAAAATCTCTGAAATCCTTTGAAACTTTTTAAAGTTATATCTGCAATCCTTTTGGAAGTGCGGTAAAATCTCTTGCAATATTTTGAAATACTTGAAAATCTCTGAAATTTAAAAAAAATACTTTGGGGTCTCTAGAAATCTCCTGAAATCCTTGAAATATTTTGAGTCCACTTGAAACCTCTACAAGTTGTTAATAGTCTGTAAAATATTTTGAAACACATTGAAAACTCATTTAAAAAAAAACAACAACAAAAAGCCATTATAAATCCATCCAGGTTTTCCTGAATCCTTTGGGAAGTGCGGTAAAATCTCTTGAAATATTTACAAATCCTTCGGAAAACTTAAAAAAATTTTCGGGGTTTCTAGAAACCTCTGGAAATCTTCAAAAATATTTTGAAACCACTTGAAACCTCTAGAACCTTTGTAAAGTCTTGTGAAATATTTTGAAATCCATTAAAAATCTTTGCAGAACTGAAAAAAAAATGTTATGAATCCGTTTGAGTCTTCTAAAATCATTCAAAATCCTTGAATCTCTTGTGAAATCCTTGAAAATCTCTTCATAGGCCATACAATTTCAAAAGATTTTTAAAAATCTCTGAAATATTCTGAAATCACTTGAAATCCTTTAAAAACCTGTAAAATACTTTGCAATGTTTTACAGTTATTCACAATCCTTTTGGAAGTGCGATGAAATCCCTTGAGATATTTTTAAATACTTCAAAAATCCCTGAATTCTTCAAAAATACTTCGGAGTCTCTGGAATTCTCTTGAAATCCCTTGAAAAAATTTTAATCGCAGAGTTTTGCAAAATCGTGAATGTTATGTTTGTTTCTTAATCCGCATAATAAGCCAAATTTTTACCATTTTTCCAGATGTTTTATTTGAGTTTATATAGGACAAATTAAATTTTTTATGGAGACATGAAAATCAGAAGAAATCTAGAAGCTCTAAAAATTATAAATAATTTTTTTCAGCACAGAAGAACTTTCTAATGTTCAAAATCTACTTTCAAAAAATTGAGAAGATCAAATCGTTGAAAATGACAAGTTACTGAATTTTTGTAATTAACTTGAACAAAAAAAGTTTTTCTATTCTGAAAAAATCTTTATAAGTTTTAGAGCTTCTAGATTTCTTCTTCATTTTCAGTTCTCCATGAAAAATTAAATTTCTCCATCATAGATTCAAATAAAAAATAAAATATTCAATTCACCCTACCTTTCGAGACCTATGAAATGATTTGAAATCCCTAAAAATTCTTTTATATGCGATGAAATCTCGAAAAATTGTTGGTAATCTCTTGAAATTTTCTCGAATCACTTGAAATACTTGAAAATCTCTGGAATCTTTTGAAGTTACTTGCAATTTTTTTTAAAGTCTTTGAAAATATTTTTAAATACTTCGAGGATCTCACATACTCTAGAAATTATTTAGAATCACTAAAAAAAAATTTTTCATCCCTTACAATCACATAACATTCTTTGTAATCTCTTAAATTGGTCCAAATTCCTTTGAAAGCCTTTGAAATTTCTCAGAATTTTAAAAAATAATTATAAATCCCTTGAAATATTTCAAAATTCTTCAAAAAAAATTCAAATTTTTTTTAACTTTCCGAAACCCAAAGATATCTTCTTAAATCTTTCAAAATTTTGTGAAATCTTAATAGGAATACTTGAAATCCTAATATCTGGTGTACACTCTAAATTCGAATGATCAACTCAATATTAAAGAATAATCGAAAATGAGTTTTTTTTCATTCAATAAAATTAAGTTTTGTTCTCTCTTCAAAGTGAGTAATTAAGAATCTGCATTTGCAATAACAATAAAATTTTTCGCTACAATAACAATCACAAATTTAATTAACAATTGTAAGCAAATAAAAAGTTACCAGCGGGTTTCATTTTTGAATTTAAAATGTAGATAATAAATTGAGTAATTTCAAGCCATTCAAAAACCAATTAGGTTTTCGAGAAAAATGAATGAAAGATTCTCGAGAAATTTCATTACACCACATTTTTAATTTTTAATTAGGCAAACTTTCATTTCGGAAGTGATAAGTGCCATTCGCGGTTTTGCATACATTTTCTTTAAAAGAAATATTTTCCGTATGGTTGGAAAACGTTTTTCAAAAATTGGTAGAATTTACTGTTATAAAGTTAAAAATTTATTATTTTTAACGTTTAGAATAAAACAATTCATCATTTTTTAGCATTAGAAATCATGAAATTAGAAATAATGGAATTTCATTTTAGAATCGTCGATTTTAAAAAACGTTTAAATTCTAGCTTTCCAAAATGAAATATACTTAAGTATATACGTAAGTCAAAACCTGGAACAATTTTAAATTCCAAATGTTAAAGATTAAACGTTTTATATTTAAAAATCTGAAAAGTTATAAAATTTTAACAAAACGTAAATAATTGTAAATTTTCAAACAGATAAGAGGTTAAAATAAAATAATTTGAGAACGTTAAAACTATAATTTTAAATCATACTTATTTGATTCGCTCGCAAACAAAGTAAATGAATTTAAACAATCTGAATATTTACTTTACTTTTGATTTTACTCTATTATTATTTTTCCAAAATCGTGCTAAGACCTGTGTCAAGTGAAATATTTATGCGAAGATTCTGAACATGAATGAAGAGCATGATTTTACGTATCTTCAGTCAGGTGAGCCTTCAATAATCAGATAACAATATTCAAAGATAAGATTATCACGTTGATTATCATTCATATGACAATGAATTTTCATGTGATGTAACCATCAAATTATGATTTGATTATTACAAACCATTTTTTCAATGAGTGTAATTAAGAAAATGAAATTCCTCAAAAAAAAATTTTCATCCAAAATAGAGTCCCAGATAAAGAATATTATTTGAGAATCTTTAGAATTTATTTTTTCGTACTTTCAACTTATTTTATATAAGTAGAAAACGAAAATGAGTTGATTTTTATTTATTTTTTTTTTGCGATTTCTAAATTGAAGTATAAAATTGATATTATTGCACAATTTTCATATTATAACTATATCTATTATCTAAAACAATAGCAAAGTAAGGACAGTATTTTTGATGATTAATGAAAATTTATGATTTAACTTCAGAAATAATATACATAATGTACTGTTACATTTTTTTAAATATCAGTTAGGGACGCAAAATGCTAAATATCCTATTATTCTTCAAATATTGTGAATATTCTTCAAAATCTGATGATTTTTTTTATGGCTGATAGCAAAACCAGACAAAAATCACTAACAGAAAATACCAATAAATTGTTTAAGATTGTAAATCTTATCTTAAATTTGTTAATGTTTTCGTTTTAAATAGCAAAAAAAATTAATTTAAATTTTGTATAAAATGAAAAAAAAGGTAAGTTTAATATCTCTGTAAATGATAATCTGGCGATATTTGAATAAAAATGGTATTATTTTTCAAATTGAAAATACAAATTTTCGATTTACGGTGAGAATATTGTAAATAACTTTGAATTATTCAAGAAATGTGAATCGTCTTTAAGAATTGCTAATTTTCTTCAAAATATATTTTTCTAATTACAAATATTAATTGCAAACGAAAAAGATCCACCAATTACCTAACTGTACACAAATTTCCATTCTGCGTCAAAATATAATGATTTTGTTCACATAAAATGTTTTTGCGTAGAACGCTATATTTATCCAGAATTGTTAAAAGTTTTGAATCTTCTTTGATGTATGAATTTTTTGTTTTAAAAATACAAATTTCCGACAAAAAACATGAAAATATTCAAAATAAAAAAAATTGTTCAAATTATACTGATCTTCGTTTTTAAATACTATTTTTCCTGTGTAAAACGCTACCATTAAGAAATAGTTTCAAATTGTAAATCCTCTTTGAAATGTACCGATTTTTGTTGAGAAAAAC